>JASCZI010241705.1:89339-106068 GCA_036250425.1 Stylosanthes scabra
CGAGAGTCCACTTCCCTCTTAAATATAGAGATACTAGCATGTATCCTCCTTCCATTCCACCATTTTCCATTCATCCAAGTCACCGCCCTTCTAGCGCAACCAAGCTCGCTGAAGCGGATGAACGCAAATGGTCCATGTCTCCACCTTCTCTTCTTTTTGGAAATATAAACATCAGTAACTACTCCACACTTCCAAAACTCCTTGAAGAGCTCACCCTTCAATACTTGGATAGGTAGATTATCCAAGAAGACAGTGAAGCAACCATCTGCCAGTTTCCTATTCATCAGCTTTGAACTAACCCCATATTGACCCTCCAAAACACCAGGTGCAACCCACCCATCACTCTCCCCCTTGTTTCTGCCGCCGGCATAGCCGGTATCCTCACAATGTATCCCTCTCTCGGAAACTCTCTTCCACCCGCTCACACCCTCTCTCATATTAGACATGTATGTTACTTTGTGTTTTATGATACCATGTTCTACATGTGAATTAACAATGTGTCATGTGGTGTCTTCTCATCTTATGTTCTATCACTTGGTTCCTTCCCAAAATATACCCGGATGATTAAGTGTTCTCCATGATGGCCCAACAAGTGGTATCAGAGTCGATGGTTGATCGGCTTGGTTTTAAGAAAATATTTATAAAAAAAAAAATATATCTTCTCTTCTTCTCTCAAGTGGCTGCTCTCTTTCCTTCAAAATTCTCAAATTTCTGATTGTGTAAGTGAGTGTGTATATCCTAAAATGAGTTGGACTTAAGCCTCACTAGAAGAAAATCCAACTCAATAGCAGTTAAATTTGAGAAGAACGAAGAATTCATAATTTAAATTTTTTTTATGGGAACATTTTTAAAAGTAAGGAACTAATTTGTTTCATGTTAGAAATTTTAGAGACCAAATAAGAAATTACTTCAAAATCAAACTCCAAATTTGCAAGTAATAAAAATTCTAATATATTATATCGCTGGAAAATATTCACACAGTATCTGCAAATGATCACAAGTGGATTCATGGCCCTGTTTCCTACTCTAACTACTATAGTTTAAATTTTGTTAATCTTATTTAGGTGTGTGGGATCACATGTTCCCCTCCTATTCCTTTTTCCTAGCCACTTTTGAAAGTAAATGCCAACTGTGGAAATTCAAATAACCAGGATAATGCTATATCTGCAAAATTAAATGTTAAACTTTAAGATTGATACCAGTCATATTCATAGAAATTAGAAGGGTGTCTTTATTTGCAGCTGGCCCTGGACCCGTTGATTATAATGAGCAGAACTACCGTACATTAATACATTGTAAATTATTGGCTCGCCAAACAAATAATAACAAGTGTATGGATATTTGAACAGGACAATCAAGGAATATAAATCTTGAAAAATTCTATCCTTATTATATATAATTCATCCTACATATTTTGGCCTATGTTAAAATTATTCATTATTATATTAGTTGATATATATTTATTTTCAATTTTCAATTCACTTTATAGGTATTTAATTTATTTTATTTAGGTTGGAAAAAAAACCCTTCTCTTTATAAATAGAATAAACAAATTTTATCAACTTAATTATTTATCCGTGTAGTGTATATATATATATATATATATATATACATATGTTTATTAATTTTATTAAGACACAAAATTTAATTATAAAGAACTTAGAATAAATTAACAAGTAGAGTTATTTATAAAGATTAATCATAAAAAATTATAAGATTAATAAAAATGACCATAAAATATTCAAACGATATCCGTGAGAAATTAAAAAATGCAACAAAAAACCTAGTTAACGAAATTATGAAAATATACTGAATGAAAATATATATGAATCCTCACAAATTAAATATGTTAAAAAAGAAAATGCAAATAATATTTCTCACATGTACTACATATCTCCACTATTTCACCCTCCAAAGTCAAGAGCTGATTTCATTGCACAGTTGAGACACATTTATAACCATCATAACTATACCACCCATCACCCAAACCTTTTTTATATCTTTCACTCACCCTAATGTGAAAGGTATCCCTACTATTCCCAGTTTCCCACCACCTTATTACCTTCATTTTATTAACCAACTCCTATTGTTATATATGGTACCATATGGATTTCAATGGCAACAAAAAATCTCTCCTTACCCTAATGATGGACATTGAAAATAACAACGAATTATTCCAACAACAAAAATCTCCAAACATCAATCACCTTCGCATCCAAACTCATAGAGACATCACCATAACACAACAACTTCAACCACAAGATGATGTTAACAATAATGTTCAATTTAGTCCTCCAAGAACTTCAACATCCGAAAACTCATCAACTACAACAATGTTTCCTATGATGTCTTCACCAACACACCCTTGTCCGGATTCGCCATGGACACTTTCCTCCCTTCCACCGCTCCCGTCGAACCCTTCGCCTTCCTTGCTCTATCACTGCATAGCCTCCCTCCACCGCCATGAGGGCAACATCTATGCCATCGCGGCTTCTAAGGGATTGGTCTTTACTGGCTCTAACAGCACCAGAATTCGTGTCTGGAAGCAACCCGATTGCATGGACAAAGGGTACCTCAAGGCGAGTTCTGGCGAGGTTAGAGCCATATTGGCTTATAGCAATACACTTTTTTCCACCCACAAAGATTACAAAATTAGGATATGGAACTTCAGTGTATCGGACACCTTCAAATCCAAGAAAGTACGTACCCTTATCGTACACAAATAATATTTCATTTTATTCATGTATAAATATTGAAAAATATACATATATTATTATTCTTTTTATGAGTTTAATTATGAAGCACAATATAATGCTCAATCATCTTTATTAACGTGGCGTGATTCGATGGATACAGATGTATAATTTCTTTGCACTAACTAAAGGTGGACCAAAATTAACTAATTAATTTTTTTACTTTAAAATATAAATTTAATTTTAACTATTATCGTTGCAAAAAAGTTTGATACATGCCTCTAATTACACATTATTACGTTAATAAAAATAATTATATTTTATATTGACGATGTAAATAATCATTTAAAATGAC
This sequence comes from Stylosanthes scabra, assembly GCA_036250425.1. NCBI lineage: Eukaryota > Viridiplantae > Streptophyta > Magnoliopsida > Fabales > Fabaceae > Stylosanthes > Stylosanthes scabra. The sequence continues at coordinate 92,388 of JASCZI010241705.1, forward strand.
AAATTATATGATTAGATAATTAATTTAAATACATTATCAATAAATTAAAATTAAACTCTTAAAATATATATTTTTATTTTGTGTATTAAAATTAAATAAAATACCATCACTTCACTTTTCTCCTAAGTTTAAGTTCATCACAAGAAAAATATATAAATGATTATATTCTAACACACTTTTTCATGCAATATTTGGTCTTTTATTCTTTTGTTTGTGTAAACTTTTACATTTTTTTTACTCCGATACCATGTTATATATATTTTCCCCAAAAATTTAAACTAGTAGAAAGAAATACATGATAGTTATATTTTTAATAATACGGAAAAATTTGATAGGTGGGTACGATACCAAGGAAAAGCTCGTTCTTGTTGTTCCAAAGGGGGAACCAGCAAAATCCAAAGCAGAAGGAGAATGTATCTTGCATGGCTTATTACCATTCGGAGGGGCTATTGTACACTGGGTCACACGATAGAACGGTGAAGGCTTGGAGGGTCTCTGATAGAAAATGCGTTGACTCTTTTCTTGCACATGAAGATAACATTAACGCCATGTTGGTCAACCAAGACGATGGCTGCCTCTTCACTTCATCTTCTGATGGATCAGTCAAGATATGGAGAAGGGTACGCACTTATTATTTTTGTCTCATATTATTAGAGATATAATTATTCATGTTGTCTTCGGGATAAGTAATTTCATGATATAGTATCAGGAGTGTATTAGATATTTAGATGTATAATTATTCATGTTGCCTCCTTCTCCTTCTATTCACTCAAACTTTTAGGAACAACTGATTTTATAACATGATATTAGAGAAAGCGTATTAGAAATATAATCATTCATGTTTCTTGGAACAAGTGGTTTCATAACATAATAATAAAGGAGACTAATAATTAGAGATATAACAATTCATGTTGCCTCTTCCTTTCAACTTAATCTTTTAGGACAAGCAATTTCACCATGCATATATTTCTTTTAGGTTATCTTAAACTTCTAATTTTTTTTTTTCATTTTTATTAGGTATACACGGAAGACTCGCACACTTTGACAATGACGTTGAAGTTCCAACCTTCCCCTGTGAATGCAATTGCTCTAAGCTCCTCCTTCAACCATTGCTTCCTCTATTCAGGTTCCTCCGACGGAATGATAAACTTCTGGGAGAAAGAGAGGCTATGCTACCGCTTCAACCACGGAGGATTCTTGCAGGGCCACCGCTTCGCCGTGCTTTGTTTATCAACAGTCGGTAACCTTCTATTCAGCGGTTCGGAGGACACGACGATAAGGGTTTGGAGGAGGGAAGAAGGTAGCTGCTACCACGAGTGCTTGGCGGTTCTCGACGGACACAGAGGACCGGTGAGGTGTCTCGCGGCGTGCCTCGAGATGGAGAAGGTTGTTATGGGATTCTTGGTTTATAGTGCTAGTTTGGACCAAACATTTAAGGTTTGGAGGATTAAGGTTTTGGCTGAAGATAATGATGAAAAGATGTGTTTAGAATATGATGCAACAGTAAGCAGTGGTAGGGAAGGGAGGGTTAAAGTTAGGGATTATGATATGAGCCCTGTTTTATCGCCTTCATGGGTGGAGAAGAAGCTGCAAGGTACCTACTTCCAGTGATTTAATTACTTCTTTGTAATAAATCTTGTCTCATTCTCATTCAAAATATATACATAGATAATATATTTTCATATAATAAGTAGCCAATTACTTACTTTCACCAAGTGTCTTGATAATAATTAATTAGGGGAAGTATTTACTGTACTATCCACGAGTAGGTAAAGCAAGAGGTTGTGGTTTTGGTAGAACCATTAATACGAGAACGTGATGACATGCGTTACACAACTCAAATAAGACAATAACGAGCCAAGCAAAGCAACGTTATCTCTTGACTTTTTGGGGCATGCACATACACGTGCATGAACAAACCCTCCAAGTACTTCATTATGGTACCACCTTTATTCTAGTCCCACCATCATGCATCATCAATAAGACAAATGGTATTAATTTGGCAACTGAAAATTGTAATCATATATACAAATTACAACAAGATAGCTACCTCTATGAAAATATCTTTATGATGTGAAAATGATATTGCGAACTACTAAATGATTTGATATATTTAATTGAATATATTTTACTGAACCATCTAACAATTCGCAATATTATCTTCAAATGAAGGCATCTTTATGAAAATAGTCACCTTATAATATATCAACAAAGAGAACCACATTTTTGTCAAACTGGAAACCAAGCTTTGAATCATCTCAAGTAGCACCGCAAAAGGGCAGAAGCTATTCACCATCATTCTCCAAATCGAAATCCTTAATCCTCACATCTGCCTCTTCTCCATACTGAATGCAGTTGTCGATTTGGGCCAGCACATATTGTATACTGTAAATGAGCAGAATTCAGTTGGTAAATAACAAAATTGGATATTAGAGCAATTGCATGCTTAAGATCATTCAAAAGAATTGGAGAAGATAAACATATAGTGTTTGTTACCTTCTTTCCTTCCTCAAGTCCAGTGGTACAAAACTCACCATACTATAGCTATTTACCTGTTGTGTAATGAATAAATAAATTACTAAAAATTGCAAAATTTATACAAATGTTTCATCATAATCCTCAAAGCAAGGTAATAAATCAGGGTAGAGGGTATGATCCCTGCAAAACAAATGTGATAATTGAAATCAAAATTGTTTTTCTAAAGTTCAGATGCAAATGATGAAAGGCAATAAGGCATCACTTCATCTCAAGACCTTTGAACCAAATGGACAAAAAAGCCCATAATAAATTCATGACTGGTAACCATAGTTCCCCATGATAGATTCCTAACTAAAATCACCTTTTTTTTAGCAAAGTCTATTTTTTTTTCCTTAATGTTTTTGAAAAGTTTCAAAGATATCCCTAACATTTAATTTGTTTCAATTTTGTCCTTAACGTTTTCGATAAGTTTTAATTCTACCTTTATTCTTAAATTTTTGTGTGATCAACATTTTTTAAACTTTTCGAAAACATCATAGACAAAAGGTAGACTTTACCCTTTTTTAAAAAATGTCCCACTTAAACCGTGAGAAGGAAAGACATTCAAGTAACATGCAGTATAACCATGTAGAACAAGAAGAAATGCAATCTAAAGGAATGTTCAATTGAGCCTGAATGTTTTTGAGCCTACTTATTTTTTCCTTCCCCGGAACCTCCATACCCAACCCCTTTTCCATTATTCATCCACTTGAATGTTTCTTTCCTCTTAAACTTCTGAATTTTAGATTGCTTCAACAATCATAGTGCATTGTTCACAATATCAGAGTGCGAAAAAAAGGGGGATACTTACCAGTTCAATCAAAGCTTTATTTAATTTTGCAAACTGAGGAGCCATCCGTTGATTCAATTCAGAGAGTAAAAAGGTAGGCTCTGGATCCAAGAATCTAAGAAGGGGAAAAAAATACATGGCTGGATCAGAATTAAAATGACCAAGTGATTAAAAGAAATTCATTAATAGTACTTAGTACTTACTCTTCAACATCCTTTTTGTTAGTCACAAGGTCCATTTTTGATAGGATATTAACATATGGTAATTCAAGTTGAACCATTGCAGAGAGGCATGCCATGCACCCGCTAATAAATTTCGTCACATCAGACATGAACTGGAATGATTTTAAAATCACTAGAATCAACAAATACAATAAGAATAGCAACTATTGGTAGTACAAAGGAATGTTAGCAAAATGATAGCTTAAAAGGAAACATGATATAAGAACAATTGCCACAAACCTGTGAATCAAGCAAGTACACAGCACAAACACTAAAATTTTTATGTTTCAAGTGCTCCACAAAATTCCTTAGCACCAGGACATGTGAATAAAGTTCTATCTGACCTGGGGAGGAGAAAAAGGAATGGTGAGTTTGACTTGGGAACAATTTTGTTAGGCCAAATTTCAACCAAACAAATTTATTGGTGGAAAAAAATTATAAGAAACACAACAAACTTGCCAAACAACTGTTTTGATATAAAAGGACACATTTCATTGCTATCTCATCTACACATGCAACTGCATTTATAACACATTATCACCTGAATCAAAATTTACCACTAAGTGTAACATTTGCAGACTAAGAAGAGCAAAACAGAAAGGTACTAAGAGATAAGCATGAATACCTGGGCAATCAAAGACCAGATAATCATCATCTAAATAATTTTGCAATTCCTCGTCCAGCCAGAGGTCCAGATTATTTTCAAGGTGTCTAAATATAATTGTTAAGGCGACAAGGGTTTGTTTTTATCAAACTTTTAACAAAGCAAAGAAGCATAAATAAACAAGAAAAAAGTGTAACATAAAAACAGATTTTAGTCACTTAAATGTATACTCCATGCAGTATATAAGGCTGCCATTGGATTAAAACAGAAAATCTTAAAAACAATACAAGAGGATACTCCATGCAGTATATAAGGCTGCCATTGGGACCTAGTCCAAGTTCCTCCATTACATCATCAAGGGAAATAAGTTCCCTTATATCTGCAAGAATCTCAAAAGTAAAACTGTTAGGCTCCCAAAGCCAAACAACTGAATCTGTAAAAGTAACAACTCATTTAATTTTACCCATTGCAACTGGATAGTCAAAATTTTCAGCAGCGGGGTCCAGGTTCACAATATGCATCGTGCGCCGAGCAGCTACACAGTGTTCATACAAACTCGAGCAATATGTGGACTAATAAGAGAAAACAAAATAAGACACTCATAAGAATCTTAATAGATTCACAACTACAAAAACTCACATTTAAAAAAGCAAAATTAAAAGAAAAAGAATCACAAACAGAGTTCAATCTTGTCCAATTGTTCGACTTGGTATAGTTATCTACAAAGATTAGACAACACAATACAACAAAGACAACAACAACAACAACTAGAATTAGATACATGGAACAACTGATGCTATTGTGTGCTGTCTAACTCGTCTCTGTGTTTAGTCATCATTCATGTTCAAATCTCTTCTAATAATTTCTGCTACAGTTTTATTTTGTTCTTCCTCTCCTCTAACAATACTCCATTTGTAATTAAATCACACATAAAACACTATTGCATTGACCGTTTGCCACATCAAAGTTGAAGGCCATTGCTTATTGCTTCTCACATTCACTACATTATTTCAGAAAATGGCTGAAGTGTAATTATGTGAAGTGCCAAATATTAAAGAGGCAAGACTTTTATTTTAGTATTATTACTTCACTTCTCCATTCATTCAATGTCCTATCATAAGAAACACAAAAATAAGATGATATAGTAAATTTACCTTGCCACTGCCAGCAGGACCTATAACAAGTTGTGCATAACCCATGATGCTATAGTATCGAATTCGAATCCCAATCAATCTCCCCTGACCCCTCTCAAGCTCATGAAACCGAAAGACAATTAACGGCGCGAACGGAATCAAGAACTGCAACAGCAATGTAAGCAGTACACCATACAACAAAGGCAATAAAAAATTTCAGGAAATCAGAGTAGTCCATAAACCAACAACCCCTCAAACACAGCAGCCACAGTACCTGAATATAATTGGGAAACATCATCAACACCAAAAACAAAATTAAAAAAAAAATTGTTGCTTCTTAATCAATTAAAAAAAGAACAGTAATTTAGCTCTATTTATGGACAAACTATATACTGCCATCAGAAATTGAAGCTCAACTTATACAATATTGCTGAACTAAATTAACAATTAGTAATAAACCATTAAACCCTAAAATCAATAGCATGAACAAAGTTTCGTCGACCACATTAATCTATAAGCAATGAAATATAATCTTCTTTTTTTTTTTCATTTGATGGAGGTCGATGGTGAATAAAAAGAAGAAAGAAAAGAATGGAGGCTTACTCGGTCAAAATTGTTCAAAGATCATAGCAACTGAGAGAGAGAGAGAGAGAGAGAGAATGAATTTGCGGAGGGCAGAGAGTTTATGGTGATGAACTAAAAGCATTAGGTGAGGGCTGAGAGGCTTTGAGAAGAAAGAAACAGAGGGTTTCGCTTTCTCATACGCCGCGTAATGGAGTCAAAAAAGTGCCATTTCTCTTTATTTCTTTTCCTTTTATTTTTTTATTTATTTTTCTTCTCCTTATTTCGTGTATAAATAATTGATATTATTAAGAATAAATTATTAATTTTTACTGTTAAAACATTCGATTTTTGTTAAAGAAAATAATAGATAATCAATAATTTTTTAATCAATAAATCAGTCAACAAAAAATAGAATATCTATAATCACTGTTTATAGAACATTCGAAACATAAAGCAAACATCAGCTAACTTTGTATTTTTTTAAAAAACAAAACATTTGAAATTTAAAAAATAAAACATCAAATTTAAATTGTTGGTTGATATTGGTTGAAATTTTATTGATTAGCTAGTAAATCATTTTCAAGACAATGGAATGACATTTTAATATTTTAAATAAAAAAAATTTTGGAAGCCAATATTAGGAAGACAATAAGGAGCAAATATTAAAACTGGACACACCAATATTAAAACATGTATTTGACAATTTATGGTGTGGCTTGGTTCCTCCCACGATCGAAATGGTTCGTGATAGTTGGAGGCTTAAACACCAAAGACAGGTTAAGGAAAGAGGAGTAATCAGATCCGGAGAAAATACATGCGTCTTATGTGACGAGCAGAGTGAAACGGTAAATTACCTATTTATTCATTGCTCTTTCACTTTCAAATTATGGTGGCTGTCTATTGTATGGGTGGGATCTCTTGGGTCGACTGTGAAGATGTTAAATGTTGGTTTGAGTGTTGGGTTGAGCAAAGAGTTGATAGGAGAAAGAGAATAAAATTGAGTTAAATATCAGATTGTCCTCTAAAATTTGAGGCTACAATCAAATTAGCACCTAAAATTTAAATGTTAACAAAATAGTCCATCACCTTTACAAATATGACTCACATTGGTCCTTTTAAGGTTGTTCATAAAAAAAACGCTGATTTGGAAGTTAAATGTCCACGCTAAACTCTAATAAAATGACGTCATGATATGTTTGTTCCAACAAAGTACTAAAATGACATCATTTGAGAGTGAAAAAAGTTAAAATCTATTTTTCGTTGTATTATGTGAGAGGGATGTTAACTTCTTTCGGTCTTAAACGATGTCATTTTGACACTATGATGATGCGAACAGATCACGACATCATGTTATTAGAGCTCAGCATAAATAATTAGCGGCTACATCAGCGTTTTTTTTATGGATAACTTTAAAGGGCCAATATGAGTTACAATCTTAAAAGTAAAGGATTAATTTGATAACATTTAAATTTTGGGGGCTAATTTAATTATAGCCGCAAATTTCAGAGTCCAATCTGATATTTAACTCGAATAAAATGGTTGATGTTGGTGTTTGCTGTGCTTTGGGTTGTTTGGAAAAGTAGGAATACGAGAATCTTTGAGGAAAAGATAGTTGAATGGGATAGTGCATGGAAGCAAGTTAATGGATTAATAAAGGAGTGGGTGGGTGCTAGAGAGAAAAGGCGTAATATAAGTAACCTAGTGGCTAGGAGAGAGGACGAAAGAGAGAAATCTTGGTGGCAATACTGTTGGTACAATAATGAGGAAGATTTATATATGGTTGGGGGGTATTGCACTGATGAATCCGGAAGAATAATAGTGCAAATGTGTGAAGGGATTAAAAGCAACTCCTTGGGTGAGGCATATTTTGATGGTCTGGTCATCACAGTACAATTTTTCATTGAAGAACTTAATAATAACTCTGGTGACATTAGGCTGATATCCAATAGAAGGGACATGGTTAATTGGGTGAATGGCTGTAAAGCAACATGTTGGAATAATAGGTTCTTGAGAAATAAGGTGTGGAACAAAAGATGGGTATTTGAAGGAATACAAATGGTGTATAAACAAAACTGTGAGTTTAGAGGTAAAAATGATTGGGAAGTGGCTGCCAAATCCAATAGAAACCGATGGATAATGTGGAACGAGACATGAATACATGAAGATGACTATACTAGTAGCTACAGCAAAACAGGTGATACAACTTCAGGTGGACATCGTGGGATCAAATCATGACAGATGAATATAGATGCAACTTAGTTCTAATGATTATTATCTTAGTGTTTTGAGATTTCTTTCTTTGTATTGACATTTCAGTAGGTGATAGTTATATTTTGAAACTGTTGATTAGGTACTTTGGGATTTTGGTACCTTTCATGGCAATGTAGAAGGGGTTCCTTGACTTTTTGTGTAATTCTCCCTTTTGGTCGAGAATAAAACCAATTTTTTGAGAGAAAAAAAGAGCCAATATCATTTTTTTTTTCTCTTTTACCACTCACTATTTCCCTAATTACACTTATTAGCTCCCTATTTGTCCCTAACGTTTGTTCCCTAGCATTATTCTTTTAAATATCTTCAGCATGTTCTATTTTTTCATAAATGACAAAAGATTCTCTATTTAATTTTTTGTTAAAAATATTTTAAAAAATTATCTAGAAAAAAGGCTAATTTACTTAACTATTTTCATTTTTAAAATTTATTTCTGGAATACCCTTGTTTTAAAATAATTGACTAAACTGCCATCGTTTTGCTACGGTGGCAAGCTGACCCTTTCTTTAACTGCGGACTAAGAGGCGCTAAAGCGCACATAAATGCGCCACATGGACAAAAACAATTAATGTAAAGATGCCTCCCAAAACCACCTTAGTTCTTATAATCACCAGTTAAACGTATAATTAAAGGGGACCAGTATAATTTTAAATCATCCATAGATTGGAGAACAAAATTAAATTAAATTATGCTGTTTGGATCAAAATGATATTGACTTTTATTATTGATATAATAAAAAAAAGTAAAGAATTGAGTACTTTTTCATGTTTATATTTTTCAGTCTTTCAATATTAAAATTTTATCAATAATTTTTTAACGGTAAAAACTCTTAATTTATTTTAGAATTTATAAAATTAAAAAATATTTTTTAAAAAATTTGACTCCTTGATTGAATTAATAAGTTTTTATACATTATTTTTTCAATCATGCTAGCTGCACAAGTGATTTTAAAAACCAAGTGCAAAATCAAGTGGTTTTAACAAACACGGGCGTTTGAAAACCCACTTTCACCACCACGGCGCGTATTCACGCGCCTGTGCAAAACACTCACTTCTGAGTTCGTGTTCGATGTCGTCGTCTTCTTCATCATCCTCCTTCATCGTTGTCTTCTTCCTTCTCCTCCTCTGTCGTCGTCGTTGCCTTCTTCTTCTTCTTCTTCCTCCTCTTCCTCCGTCGTCGTCGTCTTCTTCTTCTTCTTTGCTTTTAATTGCATGATTCAAGATTTGATTGAGTTGTTTGATATTTGTGTGCATTCTGGATAGTTATCTATGTGCATTCTGGGTTAGCTTCATCGTTCTTAGGTTTTTTTTGCTTTTAATTGCAAGAATCAAGATTTAATTGCATTGCTTATTACTTGTGTGCATTCTGGATGGTTATCTGCGTGCATTTTGCATGGTTGTTATTTGTGTGCATTCTGGATGGTTATCTGTGTGCATTCTGGATGGTTATCTGTGCTTCATCATTCTTATGTTTTTTTTTGCTTTTAAATGCATGAATCAAGGTTTGATTGCGTTGCTTGTTATCTGTGTGCATTCTTGATGGTTATCTGTGTGCATTCTGGATTAGCTTCATTGTTGTTAGTTTTTTTGCTTTTGATTGCATGATTCAGTATTTGATTGGGTTGCTTGATATTTGTGTGCATTCTGGATGGTTATCTGTGTGCATTCTGAGTTAGCTTCATCGTTCTTATGTTTTTTCTCTTTTAAATGCATGAATCAAGGTTTGGATTGCATTGCTTGTTATTTGTGTGCATTCTGGATGATTATCTGTGCGCATTCTGCATGGTATATGTGTGCATTCTGGATGATTATTTATGACAACCAAGCGATCAACCATTCTTTTTAAACAAATATCTCCTTTATATTAAGGGATCAGGCGCGTGAATAAACATGAATGGCTAACCACTTGGTTGTCAAAATCACTTGGTCTCCAAGAATAATTATTATTTTTTTATAATTCAAATTTTTTTGCTCTAAAAAAATTAGAGTATATTAGAGTACATGTGAGCATATCATTAAAACAGAAAAAATAAATATATATATTTTTTATATGGATTATTAAGAACTTTTATACTCTTTGTTTATTTTTATCTTATCTATAATCTTGTTGTTATATTATGGCAGTAGCAGCCATTATAAAGTCTCGCTATAATGAAAAAAACAAATTCAACGATAAAAATATCTAGATTTCACTACAGGATCTACTAAATAATTTCTTGACAAATAAACAAGTCATTTGATATTTCTATTTTTTTTAATCAAATTCATTATTTCATCATTTACATACTTGATATTTTTAATTGCAGCCTATGTTTGAAATTAGAGATTATAATCGTGTGGCTAGAAGGACATGTAGACAGGAGTAGAAAAACAACCAATTCTTGCTGAGGTGGTTGCAACAATAGAATTTATGGAATTAGGATATGTGAGTATGATTTTTTATTACTAATAGTATAGATAAGATAAAAATAAATAAGTATAAAAGTTCTTAATAATTCATATAAAAGGTATATATATTTTTTTGTTCTAATGATGTACTCACATGTACTCTAATATATTATAATTTTTTTAGAGCAAAAAATTTGAATTATAAAAAAAATAATGTATTAAAAATTAATAATTCAAGTAAGGAGTCAATTTTTTTTAAAAAAATATTTTTTAATTTTATAAGTTCTAAAATAAATTAAGAGTTTTTATTCATAAAATTTTAATATTGAAAGACTGCAAAATATAGATACCAAAGAGTATTTAGTTTTTTGTCATATCAATAATCAAAGTCAACACTATTTTGATTCAAATAGCAAATTTAATTTAATTTTATTCTCCAATCATGATTTAAAACTATACTCATTCCCTTTAATTATACGTTATACTGGTGATTATAAGAACTAAGTCGCGCCTAGCGCTTTAGCATTTCTTAGAGTGTGTTTGGCTTAGCGTTTGAGAGGAGGAAACCACATTTGAGCTTCTTGAAAATGTGATTTTGTCTTCTCAACCTACGTTTAGCTGATGTTAGAAATTTTAACTTTTGTGTTCACTTATTCCCGTTTGGTAATGAGTTCATAAAATTTATCTTCTCCTTATCTATTTTATTATTTATTTTTTCTTTAAAAAGGAGTACAAGCAACAATTTACAACACGTAGTTTTTTTCTTATATTGTGTTTAGTTTTTAATTCCAATATTTTTTCCATAAAATACTTTCATATTTACTTCAGTTATGTAAATATTTTTATATAATTTTCTTAATTTTTTATTGCACTATGTTGCATATATAAATTCTTTTTTCTATTATTTATTTACTTTATTTTTATTTTGCAAGAATTTTTTTATTATTTGTATGAAATTATAGTCGGAGTACATGGAGTACTAGAAAAATTATGAAACATTTATTTTTTGTATGACTTTCTAAAATTTATACAAAAAATACTAGATTAAGATTAATATCATTATATTAATAATTAAAATTTAACAAAAATATAACATATTTGATGAAAATATTACTATATATATATATAAAATAAATATTATTTTATAATAAAATAATAAGTAACAATAAATCTCAAAAGACCAAAACAACATGGAGTTAATTAAACAATATATCCAAGTATACTATAGATTATTAGATTTATTCATATATTATTTATTTTTATATATGTTCTTAGTGTTTAATTTCTAATTTAATATTTATTTACACTAACTATGGATAATTAGATTTATTCATATATTATTATATAAAATACATTTTATCAATTTTATATATTATTTTTAATTTAATAACTAAATATTAATTTTTATTATAAAATTGATTAATAAGATTTATTGAAATATCTAAAATAAAATGATAGGATAATATAAAACAATGTTATTTAAATTCATGTCTTTTGAAAATATAACATTATAATTTAATATTATGTCCTTTATAGTAATTATATATCAAAAATTGATTTTATCTAATATTATTCCAACAAAATTCATTTCATCAAAATCAATTTTGGTATGGGATTGCTAAACAGAAATTATTTTGGCACAAACTCACTTTTATCCAAAACCAATTATCCAAAATCCAATAATGCTAATCTAAAAGGAAGGCAGTTGGGTCAATTGTTTTAAAACAAAGGTATTCCAAAAATAAGTTTTGAAAAGTAGTTGGGTAAATTAGTCTACAAAGAACATACAAAAATTGGAGAAAAAATCAGAATTTTTTCAATTGTTTTCAATCATTTTGTCATTTGCTTAAAAATTGACCCAAAAGCTAGTTTACTTTACTTAAAAGATGATCAATTTAATGTCTTACAATTTTGTGTCTAATTTATAAAAAAAAATTAAAATAATTATTTAATAAAAATAGTTTTTAAATATTTAATATTTATATAAAAGATAAATTGGGCAAGTTCATCATCAAACTCCAAAGGCACTATAGAATTAGGGAATTGGCCAAACTTAAAAGATCATTCGTCGTAGTTGGTACATGTTCCAACTACTCAATAAACTTAAATTAGTTCTAAGATTATCTTTAAGACAAAAAAAAATCATTTAAAAATCATTTTATCAAAAATTAAATTTTTGGAGCTGTAGTTTACTTTATTATTACTCCAAGTTTTTGTTTTAAATTTTTGGGTTTAGGAAAGTCGATGTGTTAATAATGGTCTTGTATGAAGGTTAGCAAATTTTTTTACAATTATTCTTGGTGCCAAGTGGTTTTAACAACCAAGTGATTGGTCATTCATATTTGTTCACGACTTCACGCGCCTCATCACCCTTATTATAACTGATATATTTTTTAGGCGCGAATTTCAGGTTTTAGTTTTTCATTCGTTATTCGTTTCTCATTCTCGTTCTTCTTTTCCTTTTCAAACGCTCTCAGTTTTCAGTTTCAGATTTCGATTGGAGCTTCCAGATTTGGTGATTGTTCGTCAATCTTTCAACGCAGACGACTTCGTTCTTCTTCTCGTTTCTGTCATCTGCGTCGTTTTCTCCAATTTTTCGTGAGGTAAGTTCGATTCTGATCTTTTGAACGTTCTTGCATTTGATTTTCGTTTTCCTCTTTTTCATCTGTTATTAGATTTCTCCAATTTTTAGATTTTCGTTTTGATTTTCGTTTTTTTGTTATTGGCGCATTTTTTTGTTTGATTTGATTTTTTTATTTTTGTGGTTTATGTTGTGATAGGATGGAAGCTGGTAGTTTAGATCCATCACTAGAAGTGGATTCAGATCGTTCACACGAATCAGAGAACACAGAGCAGGTTTTACGTGTTTTTTGAATGAGTTTAACGTTTTATAATTGTTCTGCTGTGTTTGCTTATTATGTGTGTGCATTCTAGATGATTATTTGTATGCATTTTGAGTGAAGGTTGATGCTATATGCTTTTGTTGAGCTCTAGTTGCATTATTTGATACCTGATTGCGTCGCTTTTGTTTGTGTGTGCATTCTGGATTGTTGCTTGTGTGCACTATAGATTGTTGCCTGTGTGTATTCTGGGTTAAATACAATTTTCTTGAGTTTGAGCTTCATTTTTTCACACGTAAACGCTTTGGTTTTATTTGTGTGCTTTTCTGGATGTTTTTTGTATGCATTCTGAGTGAA
>JASCZI010241705.1:113831-129501 GCA_036250425.1 Stylosanthes scabra
TTGATGTTGAAGTTTGGTACATTCTCTACAATTGCACCAAACCCCATCTCATGTATAAGAGCTCTCTTTTGTTTGTCCTTGGAAATGATTGCATATGTCTTCGCAATTTCTGAAGGGCTGCACCTTGTCCGATGATGCTGCAAAATTTGAAAAAAATTCATTAAATCAGTTTGCATTCTGAATTGTATATTTGAAACTCAGATTGCATTTTGAAACTTACCTCAAAATTCGAACTGTCTTCCTCTCCCCCTGTTTGTTTTTTGCTTTTCCTTGGCATTTTTCCTGCAAAAAAATAACAAAACTCAGAATGCACACAAATATTGTTCCATAATACAAACAAATATCAAACAACGCAAAATAAATCTCGAATCATGCAATTGAAACCCAAAAAAACCTAAGGACCACTAATCTGACCCAAAACGCACACACATAACAACTCAAAATGCATACAAGTATCAAGCAAGACAATCAGATTGTAAATCATGTAATTAAAATCCAAAAAAACCCTAGGACCACGAATCTGACCCAAAATGCACACACATAACAACTCAAAATGCATACAAGTATCAAGCAACACAATCAGATTGTGAATCATGCAATTAAAACCAAAAAAAACCTAAGGACCACGAATCTGACCCAAAACGCACACACATAACAACTTAAAATACATACAAATATCAAGAAACACAATCAGATTGTGAATCATGCAATTAAAACCCAAAAAACCCCTAGGATCATGAATCTGACTCAAAACGCACACACATAACAACTTAAAATGCATACAAATATCAAGCAACACAATCAGATTGTGAATCATGCAATTAAAACCCAGAAAAACCTAAGGACCATGAATCTGACTCAAAATGCACACACATAGCAACTCAGAATGCATACAAATATCAAGCAATACAATCAGATTGTAAATCATACAATTAAAACCCAAAAAAACCCTAGAACCACGAATCTAACTCAAAATGCACACACATAACAACTCAAAATGCATACAAGTATCAAGCAAGACAATCAGATTGTAAATCATGCAATTAAAACCCAAAAAAACCTAAGGACCACGAACCTAACTCAAAATGCACACACGTAACAACTCAGAATGCATACAAATATCAAGCAATACAATCAGATCGTGAATCATGCAATTAAAACCTAAAAAAACCCTAGAACCACGAATCTAACTCAAAATGCACACACATAACAACTCAAAATGCATACAAGTATCAAGCAAGACAATCTGATATAAATCATGCAATTAAAATCCAAAAAAACTCTAGGACCACGAATCTAACTCAAAATGCACACACGTAACAACTCAGAATGCATACAAATATCAAGCAACACAATCAGATCGTGAATCATGCAATTAAAACCCAAAAAAAAACTCTAGAACCACGAATCTAACTCAAAATGCATATAAATAATAACCTAAGAATGACGAACCTAACTCAGAAAGTACAAAGAAACTCAAATAACGAAATCAAAACTAACCTAAATGTACACATAAACTTAAATAATTCAAATGTAGTAAAAATCGAGCGTTAATAGAAGCTCACCTTTCGATTTCAAGTGTTAAAGCTTCTGAAACGGCGTCGAAAGTTGAGAGTTGAGAGTGAGGTTATGTTTCTCTCTTCGAATATGAATTTGAAGGTTTTAAATCTTGTTTTTGTTGATTCTGTTTCCGAATTTGAGGGATTTCAAATTGAAAATGAACATTTTCGTGTTTGATTTTCAAATTGAATTCGAATTTGTGTTTCACTCGTTTCTCGTGTTCGTTACGAACGCAGAAGAGAGTGTTTTGGCACAGGTGCGTGAACACGCGCCTTGTTGGTGAGAGTGGGGATTGTAACACGCGTGTTTGTCAAAACCACTTGATTTTGCACTTGGTTGTTAAAACCACTTGTGCACCTAGCATGATTGTTTTTTTTATTTGTTCGTTTAAATAAGTGCTAATGTTTAAATTTCATTTTATATATAAAGCAATATAGTAGGTAATAATAAGGTTGTTAAATGGGCGGGTCTGACCCATTTAGGCCCGGTCCGTCCGTGTGTTAAACGGGCTAGCCTGTTTAGTCCGGTTTTATACGGGCAAGAATTTTTCTTATCCGGCCCATTTATGGTCAGTCCGACGGATAAACGAGTTGGCCTGTTAATTAATTAATTATTTTAAAAATAAATAAAAATTTAATTTTTAACTTTAAAAAATTTATTTTAGACAAAAAATACTTTTTCTTAGCCAAAAATCTTATAAAAAACAAAGTTTTTTAGTTGATGGATCGAGTTTTCGGGTTGAATAAGATAACAAAAAAATGCCATTTTTTAAAAAAAGTAAAAATAAATTAAACAAACGGGTTAGCCCGTTTAGCTCGCGGGTAAGCCCATTTAAGCCTGAATTTTTTCGGGTTAAACGAGCTAGCCCATTTAAGCCCGGATTTAAACGGTCCGGATTCAAAGATAAAAATCCGTCCGTTTAGACGGATAAACGAGTTGGTCCAACAGATTTGGCCCATTTTGACGGCCCTAAGTAATAACCAAAAACATATATATATATTGGGGTTTGTGGCTTTGTGCTGTTTAGGAAGTCTTTTTAACACCTACTATCGGAGAGAAAAAATAAAGAAAGAGAGAGATTAGGTTTATTTAAATAAATATTGAAATTGAAATATAATTTATATAAATATTTTTGATAGAAGACTCATCCACCATAGCTAACTATGTTTTTTTTTTTTAAGTTAGTTTATTCTCGACCAAAAGGAGTATAGTCCATGACCTCAGGCGATCCCCATTGCCATAAAAGATCGGAGAAGCCATTTTAAAACGATAAAAAAAACATATCAGTAACGTTATCCTAATTAAAGTTTTACTTTTACACAATGTAATAAGACTTAACATTTACCTGTAAATAATGATTTGCAAACCCAATTTATGTAGAAAATGAAAATTATACCCGAATTCATTGTTTCTTGATCAAAGAAAAATTTTATGAGTAGAAATAACTAAAAATCACTTATAAATAATATAAAAAATATTAGATCTAAATTGAAAAAAGAAAATAGATATTATTTATGTGGAATTGTATGTTCAAATTGAAGCGAATACAAATTTTTATTACAAAGAAAAAAAAAAAAACAAATATAATTTTTTTAAAATTTATAGATCTATACATAATGTACTATAACATTGTGGCATATCATTTCCTCTTCTTTGAATAGACCTAAACACTTTTTTGAGTTTTTTTCAATATGAAAATCACAAATTTGAAGGATCTATGCTATTATACCCAAATCACCCATTAAGGGGAGAAAATACACTACATACAAAAGAATAAAAATACAATAATGATATTTGGATATCTCATATAATAATATTTTGTTATTTATCAATTATATTTGGATACAATAATGTAAAAATACTTTTTTGTTTATTTACTATGTTGAAAACATCTTTTTTTGAGTAAGAAATATCTTTTAAAAAAATATGTAAAAAAATGTTCTAAAAAAAGATGTTTTTCTGATTTTATTAGTGATTTTACTTTTACTATTAGAAATTACCCAAACACACTAAAAAACATGATAAAAAAGATCTTTTTTTAGCTAAATAATAGTATCCAAACAAACTCTAAAACTATAATTATATAGAAGTAGAAAAAAATGATAATTTTACTTAGGTTTAGAATAATTATATATAAGAGTTATATTAATTAAAGAATAAATTAGAGTTCAATTATGGAATCAATTTTTTATCAATATCAATTAATTTTATAAAAAAATTATTTTGTTTATATAAAATTTTAAATTCTAAATCTCTCGATTTTAAACCCTAAATCCTACAAAAGTGATTACTAATTTACACTATAAATATGAGTTTAATTTTGATGCATCAACGATGTAAAGAGTTTTACACAGTCATCTAATTATATTCATGTATTTATTTGACTTTAGAACTAGTGAACTTAAAAATTAATTGCTTTTGATGATGTAGTAACATCTGATTAGATGTACGTGTAAAATTTTTTACATGTATAGAAATTAAATTCTATAAATAGGCCAATTCTGTGTGCCTCTCACAAATTGATGGCACCATGCCTCTCTCTGCTTATCCACCTTGAACCATCAATGGTGCACCCTTATTTTGACCTGCATTAATCGGTGTGCAGCCGCACCAACAATTATTATATTTCTTGCTATACGTAAGCAATTTCTTTTTGCTTATTTACTTTTATATTATTTTATTTCTCAATTCTTATTTTACTATTTTTTTTTCTTTTTTCTCTTTAGTCCTTCACCTTAACGCATAGAACCGACAAACAAATGAGTAAATAAAAATTTAATTAATTAAAATTTTAATTAACAAATACTTATAAAATTTTTTATTAAATTTAATTTTGATATATTATCAGTATAAAGATATTTTATAAGAGTATTCAATTATATAATATCATATCATAAAAAATAATTTTCTTTTCTATTCACCCATAATTAGTCATCTAAATGAATTGATGTAGTTACATAATTATGTTAAATGTGTTATGTTCACAATGTGTTACGAATCCCACATCGAGAGACCAACACCTAAAAAAGAGCCTTATAAGATCTTGGACTCTCCCACCACATGAGTTAGTTTTTGTGGGAGTGCGGTGACTACTCGGCCCTGACAAACTTCTTGACAGACCACAAGGCCCCCAACAAAAAAAACTACCCAACCCGGCCCCTAACTTTTACAAACATTTGACGCAATACACCCTCCGTCAGTTGTGCTTAGTGTTGGCTTGACGGAGCAAGCGACGTGACACGTAATGGTTGACGTGGCTGTTAAGTGCCAAGTAGGACTCCAACAATGTGGAATTGAACAACCCGGTCCCTAATAATTTTCATTGAAAGCTTTCTTCATCTTCTTCCTTGAGGACTCATGAACCCTAATTTCTTCGAGAGAAGAATACCCCATTTCACCACCATAATCTGCTCTCCCACAAGCATGGAACATAGAGGTCAACCTTAATCATGATAGAATTTTTCCTTGATTGCCCTAATTACAATGTAATTCCTTTTTGTCTTTTTTATTTGTAGTTATTTTTGTTCTTAATCAAAATTCTTCATGGGTATAACTTCTCATTTTTCATATTGAGTTAATTTTGCAGACAAACCAACGATATTATAAGTATTTTTATTGGCTGGATATGTTAGTTGAAGAAAACATTGAAGAAACAAGCTCCGGCAGGAATGACATTTTTATTGCAAGAAGGTTGAAGGAGCTTGGGTTATAGGCATTTTCATGTAAAGAAGGTTGAAGGAGTTTGAGCAAAGAGTTATAGAGTTGGACATGGAATTGAAAATTAGGAAGAAGAATGATGCTAGAGGTTTTCAGGATAATAAGTGTTTATGTTTTTTTCATTCTTGGATTGATTAGTATTCTATTTGTGTTAGCAATTAAGGGGTTGTTTTAGAGTAGAAAATTACAATGTGAACTAAGTTATTTAGGCTTGATAATGTGAACTAAGTGAGTAGAAATGATGCAATTGGTTGTTTTGATGTTATGTAATAACTGGAATGAAAAATTTGGTGATATTGATGTGAATTAACAAGTAATTATGGGGATGTGAATGATATGCAACCTGTAAGCAATATGTAAGTGAAATGAAAAATTTTGATGTTATGAGATGTGAATGATAGTGCATTTATATTAGGGGATATGCAACCTGTTAATCAATATATAAATACAGTAAGATATCTTAAAATAGGCAATATTGTATTCTTCATTCATAAGTAGTTTAATAAAGATGTCATTGTCTCCTGAAATTCAAGGTGGCTCTAGCATAATGAGCCTAAAAACACATACTTAGAAACACCTAAATGGTAACTACTTAAGTTAAGTTCACACAATACTAAAATGCAAACATCTAAAATTGTTTCAATTCAACCAAAATACTAACACTTAAAACACTAGTTTAAACTATCAAATTTTGTCAAATCTTTCTAGAAGGCCTAAATCCAAAAGTTGGCATGAAATTGAAAGGTTGTGGCTCTTGTGGATTCACACTTGCTGTGGTTGGAGGCCTCACAATTGGTTGTTTCATGCAAAACCAGGTAGGAGTGGATTAAGTGGAGGAGTGCTAGATGAGCCAGGTGTTGGAGCTGGTGCTGCAAAATCTTCTGTTGTTGGTGTGAATTGAGAGTAGTCCACCTCCTTTTCCTAGCCAACATCTGAAGATGGAGGAAGATGGAGCAAGTCTGAGCTTCTTCTTCTTACTCTTCCTTGCTTTCTCCTAATAAAAAGAAAAAAACATGGTGTATGAAATTTGTGTGCGTTGTTACTTAATTGAAAATGAAACAAATGTAACATAATTAACTTACCACAAGATCCATTGGTGGTGATGGTTGAGTATTTTCAAAGTTGTTGCCTTGTTCACAATTTGGTGCATCCTGTGTTGAGAACACGAAGACAAATATAACAACTAAATCCTTGATAACTAAGTCCAAATTATAAGACACAAGCATGAACTAAGTTCTCAATCACCAAAATTCAATGATGATTCAAACAGAAAATCAAGCATTACTCAATAACAATTGAAAATCATCAAGAATTACATAAGCAGTACCCATTAATTATAATAGACAAGCACTATAAGACGCATGAATCAAGCCCAAATTGGATGCTCAAAATAAATATTAAAATTCACACAATCATTGGCAACCACAATATTTCTCAACTCATTAATAACACAATCACCAGCAATAATTTTATACCCACTAATTATAATAGACAACCACAATTTTATATTAGCAGCAGGATCTAATCACTACATAGTAGTGTATAGCTTAGGTGACCCAATGTCTTCACCATTACTTCCAAGTCAGATATGTTCAGGAATTCAACATCTAGTCAGATATGCCTTATAAGCTTTGGGCTCTCCCACTACATGAGCTAGCTTTTGTGGTGATGATTCTCTCAAGGTCTTATTACTTGTAACACAATGCATCAAAATTAAAAAAATATATTTATAAACTAATATCCTTATTGCTGTGTTTTTTTCCTCTTAATGTACCAGTTCAATTACATTTAATTTATTCAGATTTATCAACAAATACTGATAGAATTTTTATTAAATTTAATTTTGATATATTGTCGGTATAAAAATATTTTATACGAGTATCCAATTACATAATGTCATATCATAAAAAATAACTTCTTTTTCAATCATCCATGATTAGTCATCTAAATGAATTAATATAGTTACATAACTATATAAAATGTATTACACTGATAGTACATCAAAATTAAAATTTTTTTATTTATAAACTAATATCCTTATTGCTGTGATTTTTTTTCTTAATGTACCAATTCAATTACATTTAATTTACTCAGATTTATTCTCTATTTTTAAAATATGATCTAATTTTAAATTATTAGTTATTTAGCATGTCAATAATTAATTTTGATTATATAAATTTGAAAAAATGATAATTAATTAACTATTGTATCCTAAATAAATGTTTATTTTTAATATATTAAATTAAGTTGTAAATTAAAATTATATAATTTTAAAATTTTAATCATTTGATTAAATATGGATTAAGGAAGAATAAAATAAAACTGATACTATCCACGTCTCCACAAATTTTATAGTGCAAGTTTTTTTGTTTTATATCTCATATGCACAATTTTACAATCTAAGATGCTGCACAAGATTCCAAATGTAGGGAATATGTGTTTAAAATTAATCTTTATTCGTATAAAAAAAATTGCTACTTATAATACAAAATTTCTCTATGTTATTATTATTAATTGTTTATTCATAGTTTGAAAATTTTAATACATTTTTAATTTTGCATAGACGAACCCTTTTTTTTCTATAAATAAAAATATTTTGTAATGAGTTAGTTATGTTTAGGGTGGCTTTGGTAAAACTTTTTTCAAAAGTAGCTTATGAAAGTTGCATTTTAAAATATAGTTTTTTAAAAGTCGTAGCACGTGTGTTTGGTAAAATCAAATAAAATTGATCTTTTAATAAGCACAAGCAACAACAATTGTGTTTGATAAAATAACTTTAAAAATTTAAAATGATCATAATAGATATAAATGTAATAATAAATATGAATATTTATTATTAAATAGGGTTATGCTAGACCTTTATATTTTTGATAAGCATAAGTCATCTTTAAAAAATTTCTCCTTAGGTACTTTCAAAAGTACCCCTATCTTTTAAAAGCTACAAGCACAAGCACGTTGTCTTTTTGGTTTATCAAACACAAAATGAGTTGTTTGTGCTTTCAAAAGCACAAGTATTCGACCGAAAAGTTTTACCAAACCCAGCTAAAATGAATGAAGTCTAATTCTTCTCTTTGACTTTTTTAAAGAATTATTCTCTTAATTTTTTAGTGATTTGATAATTCTTTCTCTCTGTTGAGATAAATTCGTATCAAGTGGTGCTTTCGTCAAATTCAAATAATTTTCTTTTTGCTTTTTCATAAAAAAAAATGATTATTAGTGATTAATTTGTATTTTTAAATTATGGAATTCCAGCGGAAAAGTTTTAAATCACACTTATTAAACATAGTTTATTATGTTTGAAAGGATAAGCTTGACACTGATTATTCACATGGAGGCTCAGAAATTTCTCACGAAGTTGAACTCAATTTAAAATTATATTTCTTCATCGTTATCAATTTAATTTAATTTTAGTTTAGTTTTAACATATTTCAATACCTTAAGAAATAAACTATATGATTATTTAAGTCTTTTTTAAAATAAAATTCTAATTTATATGTTAAGGTATTGAAATAGATAAATCCTAAATAAAATTCTAATCTTAAAAGATTATTTTAGTTTTTTAAAAAATAAATTTTCAAAATAATAATATGGTTTCTAAATTAAAAAAGAAATTTTTTAAATAAAATTTTAACATACTAGATAACGTAAATAAGAAGTTCAATTAATCTAGGTAACCAAGTGGTTTTATAAACCAAGTGGAAAACCATTTAACTTGCTTCACGCGCTCACGCTCCTTATTATGAGTAATATCATTCTTCAAAGGGCCAATTTCAGTTTTTTGTTTTCATTGTTCACTTTCGTTCTTCTTCTTCTCAAACGCTCTCAATTTCAGGTTTCGTTTTCGATTTGAGCTTCCTTCATTGGTGATCCTTCGTCGTTCTTTCAACGAAGAAGAGTGCGTTCTTCGATTGAATCTTTTCTTTTTTGTCGTTCTCTGTATATTTCACGTAAGGTAAGTTCTAATCTGAACTTTTTGAACGTTCTTTGATCTGATTTTCTATTTCTTCTTCTTGTTCTATTTATTAGTTTTCAATTTTCGTTGTTGTATTTAAGTTTTTCGTTCTGATTTTGCGTGTTTCCGCTCTTGTTGCTTTTGATATCTGATTTTTGTGGTTTACGTTGTGTTATGATGGAAGCTACTAGTTCAGATCCATCATTGGAAGCGGATTCAGTTCGTTCACGTGAATCAGACAATACAGAGCAGGTTTGTGAATGATTTTAACGTTTTCATCACTTTTCTGGATGAGTACCTGTGTATCATTTTATTTCGGTTGATTTTAGCTTCATGTTTTGGTGAATTCTGAGAGATGTTGAATTTAACGTGTTGTTTCGTTTGTTTATTATTTCTGTTGATTCTGAGTTACAGTTTCGGTTAATTTTGAGTTATGTTAGTGGTTATTAGGTTTGGCTTGCTTTAACCTTGTTTTGAATGTTTTTCTCGTTGTTTCGGTTGATTCTGAGTTACTTTTTTGGTGGATTTTGATTTATTTTTGTTGCTGTTAGGTTTCAGTTGGTTTTGAATGCATAAATTTAGGTTTGAATGGTTTTTTTGTTATTTCAGTGGATTTTGATGTAGTGTTTGTGTGGATTCTGGTTTGTTTTTGAAATAGCTTTGTTATTTCGGTGGATTTTTGTAACACATGTGTGTTCTTTTTTTTTTCAGTTTTCATGTGATGTTGATGATCAGAGAAGAAGAAGATGATGATGATGATGATGCATAAATATAATAAGGAAGGAAGAAGGAAGAGGATGATGAAAAAATAGAATAAGTGTGTGTTGTTCTTAGATTATAGCTTTGTTTTTCTTATATTATAGCTTTCAGTTGTGTTCTGAATCAATTTACTTTTTCATAGCTTTGTTGTTCCTAGATTATAGCTTTCTATTGTGTTCTTTGTGTGGCATTTTATTTCGGTGGAATTTAGGTTTGCATTTGTGCACATTTCGGCTTTATATTTTGGTTGAGTTTAGAATATTATTTTTGGTGGATTCTGGGTTACTGTTTCGGTTGAGTTTAGAATATTATTTCGGTGGATTCTGGATTATTGTTTCGGTTGAGTTTAGAATATTAAAACATGGAATTATACAATCAAAACTAAATGAAACCTAATAGCAACAAAGGTAACGCAAAATGCACACAAACCATAACCCAGAATCCATCGAAATAATATGAAAGCCATTCAAACATGGATTTATTCAATCAAAACTAAACAAAACCTAATAGCAACAAAGGTAACGCAAAATGCACACAGTTTAGCTTTGTATTTGTGTACAGTTTAACTTTATATTTCGGTGGAGTTTGTGAGATATTGATTTAACATGTTGATGTCGTTTTCTTATTATTTTGGTGGACTCTAGGTTAGTATTTGTGTACATTTTGTGTTAGCTTTGTTGCTATTAGGTTTGGTTTAGTTTTGATTGCATAATTTGATATTTGAATGCCTTCCTATTATTTCTGTGGACTCTAAGTTAATGTTTGTGTACATTTTGTGTTAGCTTTGTTGCTATTAGATTTGGCTTAGCTTTGATTCCATTATTTCAGATTTGAATGTGTTCTTGTCATTTCGGTGGAGTTTAGCTTTGTATTTGTGTAGAGTTTAGCTTTATATTTCGGTGGAGTCTGTGAGATATTGATTTAATGTGTTGCTGTCATTTTCTTATTATTTCGGTGGACTCTAGCTTTGTATTTGTGTACATTTTAGCGTTATATTTCGGTGGAGTCTGTGAGATATTAATTTAACATGTTGCTGTCGTTTTCTTATTATTTCGGTGGAGCTTAGTAACATATTTGTGTACAGCTTAACTTTATATTTTGGTGGAGTATAGCTTTATATTTGTGTACATTTTACAGCAACAACAGCAGCAGCAGCAGCAACAACAACAATGACGACGACAGCAGCAACAACAACAACAATGACTAAGAAAAAATTACAGATATGAAAGAACAATAAAAAGAAGACGAAAAAGAAGAAGTTGCAGACATGAAGAAAGAAGAAGAAGAAGAAACCAACAACGACGACAAAGAAAGAGGAGTAGGAAGAAAACGACGACGGCGATGGAGGAGGAAGAAGAAGACGACATCGGAAGAGGAAAAAGACAACGAAAGTGCTGGTGGTGCTGTGACTAGAAAGAGGACATGTGCACGCGCTTGGGGGTGAGAGTGGTGGTGTGATTGATAATTTATTTGGTTAACCACTTGGTTAGTCAAAACCACTTGTTCAAATAACATGATTGTAATAAGTTTAACACATGCATTAAATTATATATTGCCATATTTTTTATGGATTTCGAATTCAAGGTTTCAGAGAATATCATGATAAATAAAAATAAGAATATTATTATTATTTTATGTACAAAATATTTAACAACCCAAATATATTTTTGAATTTTTAATATTTTCCTACATTTATAACTTACAACTATTATTTATTTATTTCTTTAAATATTATTATTATTATTATTATTATTATTATTATTATTTTCTGACTTATTATTGTTTATTATTTTTTATTTTCAACGTAAAATGGTGGAATGGTTGAACATACATTTTTAAAATGTAACTCCAGTTACTTTAATTTTTTTCTGAATTTTATGGTTGATTTTATAATAACCTCAATTAACTCCAAAAAGTCAAAAACATATTAATTGCTCAGTAGTAACCTTTTTTCCAGGTTGCTCATCACTCCATCTTTGTGGATTATTCTATGGTACAACAACTCTATCTAAGACACTATTAATCAATGGTATTTAACGCATGTGGCATGGTGCCACTTTTTTCACAGGGCACCACATAATTTGCCCTATAAATATACCTATTTTGTTGTTAGACTTAAAACTTTACATTTTAATGTTCACTTTGTAAATAGCTTTCTTCATGAATCATGAATAAACCTTTCTTCTTGTTTTTCTTTACAAAAAAAGAAAGAAAGAAAAAAGGACGCGTTTACTTTCTGTTGAGCCAATAATGTATATATATATCACCGACATTATTGAATTTGGAGTATATATTTCATCATTAATCAGTTCTAATTATTTGCTTAAAATATACATCCTTAGCCATTGGTAGTGGAGAATAGCTATGGCTAGAGGCTTTCAATAACTGCATGCTAGACAATGATATCTCATTATCTCATCCATTGTCATCATGAAAGCAAACAAATAATTCCCACAAAATGTCATTGACTTATCATTTCCTTAATTAATTACGATTATTTAATACTTTTACTCCATACAAAAAATCACATATGATTTAGTTCATTTTCAATATATATTTTATATGTATTTGGTGATTTGATTTTTAAATTTTTGTTAATACTTTTGTTTAGTAACTTATGTGTGGTAGGAATAAATATTTATAGAACTGATATGTAAACTGGAAATACATTTTAACCTGTGATGACACATTATAGCACATTGCATAGACACCCAAAAAAAAAAAAGGAAAAAAAAGAAAACTTAAAAAAAGAGTAGCACATTGCATTTTGAATCATTGATTAATACATAGTAATTAAACTCAAAGTTTTATTAAGAGAAGATCACTAAGTAATAATTATACATAAAGAAGACACTTCAGCACCTAATACACAAATTGCACTAACAAACAAAAGGAAGATTAGATTATGAAGTTTTTTTTTTGGACACTGATTATGAAGAAATTAAAATACACCATGGATATTAGATTGATAGAAGCTATTAAAATGAAACTGGAAATTTTTTTCCCCCAACTTGTTGCAAGTTTCAAATCCAAAATAGAATTCTTGATTTTAGTTTTCCTCATCACGAGAGATAAGAACATGGGTACGGTCAATGAAGAAATGCTCATAGATGAAACCTGCAAGGGCTCCACCAATGAGAGGCCCAACCCAATAAACCCAATGATCGGTCCAGTTACCAGAAACCAATGCAGGCCCAAAAGACCTTGCTGGGTTCATTGAGGCCGCAGAGAAGACCCCACCAGCGAGAATGTTGGCCCCAACAACGAACCCAACAAGTGTGGGCCCATGTCCAGCGAGAGCACCTTTCTTAGGGTCCACCATAGTAGCATAGACAGCGAACAACAATGAGAAAGTCAACACTATTTCCCAAATCACTCCTTGGGCATACCCAACTCCACTTGCTAGCGTGTGAACTGGAGTTGCCTACACATGCAAAATTAAGTCAATAATTATTTTTTGGTGTCTGTAAGAAAAAAATTGGTAAATAGAGGAAGTGGACAATAAGATTCAAGGATGAAAAAATTTACAAATTTAATACTAATTAATTTGTTAGGATTTTATTTTCTGTTTTTATATTAAGTACTTTTTGTTTTCATCATTTTGTAACTAAAAGCGAAAATACTTGGAAAGGGGAAAACAATTAAACCTTAATTTCAGTTTTTATCTTACTTTTTCTTTTATAAAATTTTTAAAATAAAAAATAGAGAAAATAAAAATAAAAAATAGAAGCACAAATCATAAGCACCTATATTATTTAAATTTAATAATTAAAATTTTTGATACTTTTAAAGATTTAAACTCTCAAATTTTGTATAGAATTGACTCAAGTAATTAGAGAACAAAGGGTGATTTGTAGAAACCAAGGTTTGTGCGAAACATTGAAATAATAATAATAATAATAATAATAATAATAATAATAATAATGTTTTATTTTTTTTTAGAAAAAAAAATTACCAGTCCTCCAGAAAGGTAGTAAAGAAGGTAAGAAGCAGCTGCAGATGCTACCAACTGATCTATCCAATAAAGAACCGATCGGACCACCGTGATGTGCCCCCCGACGAGGAGCCCAAGGGTCACGGCAGGGTTGAGGTGGCCACCGGAGATGTGACCGGCTGAAATCATGACAGCCACCACAAGTGCATGTGCCACGGCCACCACAAACAAGCCCACCAATGCATCTCCACTCAGCTTGTCTACAACAAAAATCAAGTTACAAACCTCATCAATTATTACAAATTTCATAGAGAATAAATTACAGTACACACTCGAAAAATCAATCAATAACTAGTTATTAACAAAAATTTCACACCTTCATTCAAGTCACTGTGCATAAAAAAATTCAACCACCAAATAATTAACTTGTCAGTATAAAATATTCACTAAAAATGAGTTAAACACTATGTTATTACCTGCGGCCATGGCGGAACCAACGCCGGCGAAGACAAAGAGGAAGGTAGCTATGAACTCAACGACGAGGGCCTGAATGCAATCTGGCTGGGTGGCCTCTCGGGTGGTTCCTAGGGCGATCTTGTTGGCCATGGCTTGTTTTTTGTAATGTGAATGTTGTGATGAAAATATGATGATGAGTGGTGAAGCAAAGTGGCTATTATTATATAGGCCAAAACAAACACAAAAGCATCAATTTAATAATTGCATCCTTCCTTTCCTTTCACAGAGAAATATATAAGTGGTGGACCGCCTACACCTTCATATATATAATTCCTGCTTTCACTCGCTCGTTACATGTTCATAGTTATTATTATTATTATTATTATTATTATTATTATTATTAGTCATTATCATTATTATAGTTTGATTGTTACCATTTTTTTTTAGTTATTTATTTGAAAAATAAAACTAATAATTTTTTAACCAATAATTTTAATTGAAAAAATATAGGTAACAATAATCCAAAACTACTATTTATAAAATATCTACAATAGGAGCTATAAAACATCCGAAACCTAAAGCAACTTCAGCCAACTTTATATTTTTTAGAAACAGAACAGAACATCCGAAACATAAAGAAATATAACATCTAATTTAAATTGTTGGCTGATATTGGCTGAATTTTTATTGGTTAGTTAGCATGGTTCTATTTAATTACGTCTTCTTTTCAAATGGTAATTAAAGAGTAGTTGATTTTAATACTGATGTGATAATACCTATAAAGATTTTACAGTGTTGGTGAATTATTATTATTATTATTATTATTATTATTATTATTATTATTATTATTATCATCATCGGTAATGCTATTTGAACAAGTGGTTTTAATAACCAAGTGGTTAACCATGTAAACTTGTAACAACAACACCACTCTCAATCAAAACGAGCGTGACACACACGCACTTCATCAACGCCTTCTTCTTCTTCTCCGCCTTCACCGTCATCGACTTCTTCTTCCTCCTTTGTCGTCATCATCATCGTCATCCTCTTCCTCCACCTTCGACGTCATCATCATCATCATCCTCCACCGTCGTCATCATCATCATCATCATCATCTTCTTCTTCTTCTTCTTTCATGTCTGTAACTTCTTCGTCGTCTTCTTTTTTCAAGTCTGCTTCTTTTTCATCTTTGTTGTTGTTGTTGATGATGTTGATGTTGCTGTTGTTGCTGTAAACTCAACCGAAACAATAACCTAGAATCCACCGAAATAATATTCTAAACTCAACCAAAT
>JASCZI010241705.1:129511-149265 GCA_036250425.1 Stylosanthes scabra
GCAGAATCCACCGAAATAATTTCTGCAACATCATCATCATCATCTTCTGCTTATTCTTCTTCTTCTTTCATGTCTGCAACTTCTTCGTCGTCCTCTTTTTTCAAGTCTGCTTCTTCTTCGTCTTTGTTGTTGTTGTTGTTGTTGATGTTGTTGTTGCTGTAAACTCAACCAAGACAATAACCCAGAATCCACCGAAATAATATTATAAACTCAATCAAAACAATAACCTAGAATCCACCGAAATAATATTCTAAACTCAACCGAAACAATAACCCAGAATCCATCGAAATAATTTATGCGTCATCATCATCATCATCATCATCATCTTCTTCTTCTTCTTCTTCTTCTTTCATGTCTGCAACTTCTTCGCCGTCTTCTTTTTTCAAGTCTGCTTCTTCTTCGTCTTTGTTGTTGTTGTTGTTGCTGTAATCTGAACCGAAACAATAACTCAGAATCCACCGAAATAATATTCTAAATTCAACCGAAACAATAACCCAGAATTCACCGAAATAATTTCTGCGTCGTCGTCATGATCATCATCATCCTCATCATCCTCCTCCTCCTCCTCCTCCTCCTCCAAACAAAAATAAAAACGAGGATGAAAACATAAATATAATAATAGAAGAAGAAGAGGAAAACGAAAATCAAATCTAATAACGTTCAAAACTTCAGAATCAAACTTACCTCACTTAAAAAATGCAGAGAACGACACAAAGGAAAGATTGAAAAGAAGAACGTTCAGGAAAAACGTTAAAAGAACGATCTCAGAAGAGCAAGAATCACCAAATCGAAAATCGTTGGAGATGAAAAACGAAGAACGAAGAGTGACGCTCTGAAAATAGAGAAATAACGGAAAACTGAAAAATGAGGAAAATAAAAACAAATATAATCATATCATTATAATAAAGGGGAATGGCGTGTGAAGTAACATCAATGGTTAACCACTTGGTTGACAAAACCACTTGTTTACCTAAAATTATTGTATTATTATTATTTGTTTAATTTGGATCGATGTACTTATTTTTAAACAACAAATTTAAAATGAGTAATGCTAGGGAGCCAACGTTAGGGAGCTCATAGGGAGCCCATGAATATAATTAAGAAAATAATGGGTGATAAAAGAAGAAAAAGAAAAAAAAAGGAAAATTAATATTAACTCTCTATGAATTCCGTAACATTGGCTCTCAAAACTTTCTCATCTAAAATTTTATTTTTAGTTACCTGTAAATACACTATTATTAGATATATCTATGTAAAACTGTACATTTTTATAGGATTAATAAATAGAAATTAAATTATACTATTATTTCAAATATGTTATATTTCAATTAGAGAAAGTTTATGAGCCCATAATTTTTTAGTAAATAAGTGGTTAATAGTTTTTTTCTTTTTTTTTTCTCTCCTCTTTTACCACCTATTATTTCTTAATTACACTCATGGATTCTCTATTAATCCCCTAATATTGATTCCATAACGTTACTCTTTGAATTATTATGGTAATTTATATGATTAAATTAAAAGAGATTGAATATATATTACATAGATGTTCTAAACGAGTTTTTCTCTACGTATAAAGGTCCTTTTTCTAAAATGTATTACTATTTTTTTCTTCTTTTTGGTATTATCAATGTAATATCTTAATTGCTACTAGCCTACTACTAGGAATTAGTGTGAAAAGGTGTCATCAGTGTGTCACTT
This sequence comes from Stylosanthes scabra, assembly GCA_036250425.1. Lineage (NCBI taxonomy): Eukaryota > Viridiplantae > Streptophyta > Magnoliopsida > Fabales > Fabaceae > Stylosanthes > Stylosanthes scabra. Next base: position 131,210 of record JASCZI010241705.1, read on the forward strand.
AATCACTTATGTAGTTATCCTCCTAGTAAATCGATGGCATTAGGTTCCACATAAAATCTGTAATATTAAACCCACGGATTAACATGTATAGATTCTACATAAACCCGTTCTAAACCCATGAATTAGTGTGGGATTGAAATCCTAAAATTAAGTTCCAAAAATTCATGAACAGAAGAACCAGGGAATTAGTATCTAGGAAAACTCCAATCTTTTTCTTGTGATGTACAATATTCAGTCAAACAGGTAAACGAACCAGAGAGAGAAAGGGAGAGAAATAAAAATGTCATATATACCTGGCTAGTAAGAAAGCAATAAATATGAATTGATACAACAATATTTTCTTAAAAAATATTATTTTCATTTCATATTAATTATCCTTTTTTTTTTCAAATTATTTATCTATTTTATAATTTTAAGATGTATTTAATTATAATTTTTTAATGAGGATTAATTATAACCTTTTACAATTTTAATAACTAATTTAACAATATTTAATGTATCTCCACCTTAACCAATCAAATTTATTTTAATAGTTATCAATAAAAAAAAATTAATGCATTAATAATAAAGGTATTATTATAATTATAATTTTAATTTTTAAACACATTAATACAATTTATTAATTACCTTAATTAGTGTGCTAGAGTAATATTGAGTACAATCATGCTAGCTGCACAAATGTTTTTATAAACCAAGTGCAAAACCAAGTATATTAATCATGACAAGCCCACTCTCACTATTAAAACGCGTAAACACGCATTCTCCTTATCCTTTTCATCGTTCCCGTCTTCTTCTTCTTCTTCCATGTCTGCAACTTCTTCGGTATCTTCATCGTTTTCTTTTTCTTTTATGTCTGCAACTTTTTCTTCACCTTTATTGTAGTTGTTGCTGTTGTATTTTTTTTATTTAGAAAGGTTCATTTTTATTCTTGACCCCAAAGGGAAGAAGACGGTTACACTCGATCCCCTTCGACATTGCCATCAAGGATCAATATGTTACACTACGATCCGCTTCGGCATTGTTGTTGTTGCTATCTTTGTTGTTGTTGCTGCTGCTGCTGTTGCTGTAAAATGCACACAAATATAACGCTATACTGCACCGAAATATAAAGCTAAAATGCACACAAATAATAATTCAGAATGTACATAAATAACAAACAACACATTCAAGTATCAAATAATGCAACTAGACCTCAAAAAAAGTGTATAGCAGCAACATTAACTCATAATGCATACAAATACTAATTCAGAATGCACACAAAATAACTAACAACACATTCAAGTATCAAACAATACAACTAGACCTCAAGAAAAGTGTATAGCAGCAACATTAACTTAGAATGCACACAAATATTAATCCAAAATGCACGCAAATAACAAGCAACACATTCAAGTATCGAACAATGCAATTAGACCTTAAGAAAAGTGTATAGCAGCAACATTAACTCGGAATGCACACAAATATTAATCCAAAATATACACAAATAACAAGCAACGCATTCAAGTATCAAATAATGCAACTATACCTCAAGAAAAGTGCATAGCAACAAGATTAACTCAGAATGCACACAAATACTAATATAGAATGCACACAAATAACAAACAACACATTCAAGTATTAAATAATGCAACTAGACCTCAAGAAAAATGTATAGTGGTAACATTAACTCAGAATGCACACAAATGTTAATCCAGAATGCACACAAACAACAAGCAATGCATTCAAGTATCAAATAATGCAACTAAACCTCAAGAAAAGTGTATAACAAAAACATTAAATCAGAATCCACCGAAATATAAGAAAACTATAGCAACACGTTAAATCAATATATCACAGACTGCACCGAAATATAAAGCTAAAATGCACACAAATATAATATTAAGGTGCACCGAAATAATAAGAAAATCACAATAACACGTTAAATTAATATCTTACAAACTGCACCAAAATATAAAGCTAAACTGTACACAAATATAATACTAAAGTATACCAAAATAAAAAAAAAAATAAAATCTTCTTCTTCTTCTTCTTCTTCTTCCTCCATGTCTGCAACTTCTTCGTTGTCTTCATCTTATTCTTCTTTTTTCATATCTGCAACTTTTTCTTCGTCTTTATTGTTGTTGTTGTTGCTGTGGTTGTCATTGTTGTTGTTGTTGCTGTTGTTGTTGTTCCTGCTGCTGTTGCTGTAAAATACAGACAAATATAACTCGGAATGCACACAAACATTAGTCCAGAATGCACACAAATAACAAACAACACATTCAAGTATCAAATAATGTAACTAAACCTCAAGAAAAGTGTATAGCAGCAATATTAACTCAGAATGCACACAAATTCTAATCCAGAATGAACACAAATAACAAGCAACACATTCAAGTATCAAATAATGTAACTAGACCTCAAGAAAAGTGTATAGCAGCATTAACTCAGAATGCACACAAATAACAAGTAACGCATTCAAGTATCAAATAATGCAACTAGACCTAAAGAAAAGTGTATAGTTAACTCAGAATGCACACAAATACCAATCCAGAATGCACAAAAATAACAAGTAACGCCTTCAAGTATCAAATAATACAACTAGATCTCAAAGAAAAGTTTATAGCAGCAACATTAACTCAGAATGCACACAAATACTAATCCAGAATGCACACAAATAACAAGCAACGCATTCAAGTATCAAATAATGCAATTAGACCTCTTATTGTTGTTGTTGTTGTTGTTGTTCTTCTTCTTCTTCTTCTTCTTCTTCTTCGTTAAAACAAAAATCAAAACAATGAAAATGAAAACAGAAATCACGTAAATCAAAATAAAATCTAGCAATGAAAATGAAAATTGAAATCTATACAACAGAATAAGAAGGATGAAAAGGAGGATGAGATTCAACAATGTTGCAGAGCAAGACGAAAAAGAAGATCAAATCTAAGAACGTTGCAGAATTCAAAATTGAATGTACCTCACATAAAAACACAGAGAACGACGCAGCGGCAGAGAAGAATGCTGCAGAAAACATTGAAATCAAGAAGAAGAAATCAGGATTTGAATCACGAAAATGAAATCCTTGTAGAGATCGTTTGAGAGAAACGAAGAACGAAGCCGAGAAAAAGAAGAACGAATAAACGAAAAATTGAAATTGGGGGAAAAGAAAAATAGATGCCATAATAAGAGAAAAGAGCGCGTGGTGAAACATGAATGGTTAACCACTTGGTTGTTAAAACCACCTGTCCACCAAGAATTATTGTATTGAGTAAATAAAATGAAATGGATGAAATATAGAAAAATTTTAAATATATAAAAAATATTGAATATTTTAATAATTTTAACTGTTAATTTTAATTAGAATATATACGTTGGAATACTAATATTTTTTATATATTTAAAATTTTTCAAAAATATAATATCCATTACATCTATAACATGAAGTTATCAACCATCACTTCTTTTCTCCCCTCCACCATCAGAATATAGATTTGCTTTCTCACTAGGTATGTAAATGGGAGACTATTATGTTTTATCTTTCTTTGACTCCTTTGCCTGTTTGCCTGAATATTGTACACACAAAAAATTGGGGCTAACAGTTTTATCATGAACTTTTGGTTTCAGTCCCACATTAATTCATGGGTTTATACAAGTTTAATTTTATGTATAACGGTAGAACCTCATACATGCTAATAATTTGTGGGTTTTGTACAGGTTTTTTATGGATTCCATGTCCATATTTTTTTGGTGACTAGGATTCCATGTCCATACATATCTTCGTATATTCTTTTTAACTAAAACCATGTCAATATGCTCTTTAGGTTTCATGCATTTTGATAAAAGAAATTAAACTTGAAATGAAAAGAAAAAATCAAAAAGTTTTTTATGTTAATTAAGAAAATGGTTTTTTTTTGTATTCTAATTTCACGTATCAATTTTAGGAAAAAAATGAAAAACCCAAACACTAAATATTAATTTTTTTTTTTTATGAAAAATCAAATTTTATTAAATTATATCATTATTTTGTATTAGCGATAGTGCAACTTAAAGTGATAGGTATGTAAAATAATTGATTGGTTAACAATTAAAAAACTTAGCACTTTTTATCTGTTGGAAATAATTGTAGTTATACTTCATGTGCTTCATAATTTACGATAATTCAATAATTTTAATTATTAATTTTAATATTTATATTATTTTTTTAATTAAAACTAAAATCAATAATTAAGATCATTAAATTACTATTCTATCTCACATATGAAATACTTCCTATAATTATGGAAGACAATAGTAGGAAAAGAGGACATTTTTATGGAAGCAGAAATGAATATGACTGGATTGGACACCTTTTTCTCAACTTTATTTTTGGATGTATCTCTATAAAGTATACGTTATAATTATATATAGAGTGAAATAATTGAAAATAATAATCTTTTATAATTTTGACTAATTATATTTTATAGTTTGCTATCACTCTACTAACCACTACCACAACAAGGGGCTAATTAAAGGGGCTAATTTGTGATTTTTTTTGCTAAAACATCTTGACTAATTATATTTTATAGTTGATTTGGATTTTTTTGCAAGGATGATATGCTTACTGTGCACACATTCTCTATCAAATTGACACATAAAGAATTTAACAATATAATATAAGGCCTTCCAATTTTTTCAGAATTTATGTTTCATTTTCTTCTGTCCTCAAATTCAAAATAAGTTATATTTTTGTGGTTTCTGATTATTGTAGCTGTATCAATTCCTGTTAGAAATCCTTCTATGGATAAACTGTGTTTGTATTATTTTATTTGGTTTTGAGGAATTTACGTGAAACAAATTTTAGGTCTATTTTAATTTTTTAGAGTTATCCAATTCAGCTCACAACATTCTTGTAACAGTGAATGCATAAGTGAATGAAAAAAAATATATATATTTGGAAGCAAAATTTTGTTGTCATTTTGTTTGGGATTGAGGAGGTTTTAGTTGAGTGTTTTTTAAATAGTTGTACACCCTTTAAACTAAGATAAGAGGTTAGTTTCTAATGAGGATGCCATACAATAAAAAAAGAGGAGTGTTACGGAATCACCATTAGGGGACCAATAGGAAGCCAATAAATATAATTAGAAAAATAATGAATGGTAAAAAAGAAAAGAGAAAAGAGGAAAAAAATCTATTGGCCACTTATTGGCTAACAAACTATAGACTCTCTAAACTTTCTCATAAAAAAAACTTCAAACATTAATACATGCAAACAAAATAAAAAATTCATGACTTAGATCTAACTTCTACTAACACATGAAATAATCCTACACACCGTTTTTGTATGAGCCACACATCATTTATCGATAACTATTTTCAACTATCAAACCATATTAATTCTATGAGCCACACATCATTTATTTACATATTAAAATTTATTCATTAAATTAATTATTAAATATTTGTATACAATTATATGAATGATTTTTTATATGTATTTTATATTTCAAGTTTTTAATATATATTTTATATTAGTAATTAATTTGATAATAATTTTTAGTGTACATTATATAATTCCTTAATTTTATTTAAGGTATTATTAATTGGAGGTTCAACTTGAGATAGCATATATTGGTATTATTAGTACATTCTCGTGTGTAGGAACGCATGTTAAGACTTTTTTATTTTTTTTTTTAATAATGGTTTCTGACCTTGATCCGAAAAAGCGCGAAAATAACATGTATACATCACAAAAATCAACCATTATAGATATAAAAATATATCATTGTAATGACTTTGTACTCACATTTATAATTAAATATAGTAAATAATATAATCAAATTATATATATAACACAGTGATAGTTAGACTTTTTGTATTTATAAAAATTTGTTATTAAAATTTTAATTATTTTAATATTTAATTATTTATTATCAATATAATTAAAAACATATAAAAACATAATAAGTACTTATGTTTACTTTTTTTATGATAACTACTTATGTTTATAATATTCCATTTTTTTCTAAGTATTCACAAATTACAATTCTCTTCTTCATTAGATCTCCCACTCCTAAAGTCTTTGCTAATAATAGAAAATGAATAATGATAAGAAGTTCTAATTGTCTAATTATTTTGATAATATTTAAAATGATGAAAAATTTAAATATAAATATGAATTTTCAAAAATATAAAAAATGTAAAAAAAATTTATTTAAAAATTAGAAGGATTATTAAGCTTATAAATTATAATTCGAAATATTTTTCATACATAATTATATATATATATATATATATATATATATATATATATTTAAAAATACTGTTCAAATAATTACATGATATTTTTAGTCTCTTATAACACTGATTTTTACTCTCCAGTGATACAAATATTACATTTTATTATTTTAATAATATATAGAGAAACACTTCGTAATCGCATGACACAGATTTTAATATTTGCAATTATTGGGAGAGAGAAAAAAAAAACTAGTAAGATAGAAAAAAAAAAGTAAAGGGAATAAGACGGAAAAAGATTGAGAAACACAAAAATAAAATGAAGGTATCTTGCAATTTCATAAAGCAAGTGTGCAATTTTCTACAAAAATAGCTTTCAATTTAATTAGGACTTAATTATCATCACTGACTATACGCTACTTGTAGTATGGAAATGATGGAAGTATGGTAGCATGGGTGAATTCTAGGGTGCAATTGCCAAATAAGGGCGGTATGCACGCCCGCACATAGGTGGCACGCATCTTGCAGGTTTCATTATCTTCTTCTATGTGACCAGTAAAGTACATGCTATTCCATTTTCACCCCTAAACATAACAGAAATTAATTGAAGACTCCGAAAATTGGACTTAGTTAGTTTGTTTCATTGGGTTGGATTTTTTTTTTAATTTTTGGTGAGCTGGGTTGGGTCTTTAATTGTTGCAGTTTATATTATAAGAAAATTCAAATAAGCTTTAATACCAAAAAAAAAATTCAAATAAGCTTTAATACCAAAAAAAAAAATTCAAATAAGCTTTGAATATTATAAGAAAATTCAGCTAACCTCAAATCTCCTTTCTTACAACAACAGCAATAAGCTTTTAACAATATAAAAATTCAATTAACCTTAAATAACAATGTAATTACCACAAAGTGACAAAACAATTTTATTGCAACAATAGATTCAAACTTTTAACATTATAAAAATTCAACTAAACTCATAACAATATCATTAACATAACAGTATGCCATTAACATAAAGAATAGCATATACTCGCAAACGCATTGAAGGAAGATTAAACTAATAAGTAATAATTAAACATTAAACTATTAAATTGAAAACTCCAAAATAAAATTGTTATTTAACAATCAATAGACTCATTCTTTTTTATTTTCTAATCATTTCTTTCCTTTTTTCAAGCAACCCTAAAATTAAGTTTTACATTTTATATGGTCTCAAATTAAAATTGTTATTTAATTTTTCTTTTTTTATATTTGCTTGCCTATTAGTAGACCGTTTCTTTTTATTTTCTGATCATTTTTCCCTTTTTTCAACCAATGCTAAATCCAAACATTGTGTTGGTTTTTTTTTTTTAAAAAAAAAAACCTATTAATTTTATAAATTTAAAATATTTTGTACTATATATACTATTTATCCATAACCATAAATAAAGAACCTACCAAAATAACTTAGCCCATCACTACTATGGCACAAATACGAAGCCCACAAAAATTTATTCATATAACAATATTGCCTATATAATTTCATTTTTCAATTTTGGTCTAGTGGCACAAAGCAAATTTCAACAAAGGCTGCTCGAGCCAGTGGCGGAGCAAGGGGGGACTAAGGTGGCCATGGTCCCCCCAAATTTTTGTTAAAAAATTAGTAGTAATGTAGTATTATGTATTATTATATATTAATATATGTAATATGTATATTATTAATTAACTATATGTGACAGTATATTATATTATGATAAAATTATTGATAAATAACTCAATATAAATATAATATACATCAATATATATATATATATATATATTAATGGCAGTGATATCTAGATTGATGATAATAATAATAAGAATATAATTAAATTTGTTATGTATGTATAAATATATTAAATAAAATTTGTTGATTCACTTCATTTCTTATTTCTTTCCTTGGCAAATATAATAAAATTATAATTTTGTTTCAATAAAATTTTGTTATTCTATGTTTGTCTATGCATTCCTTCCAAAGGAAGATTTGTTAAAATAAGATTTTGAAACAAAAAAATAAATTTTTAGTAAATTATACATATAAACATTAAAAAATTTGTTTTAAATAATTTCACTTCAAACATTATGGTAGATGAGTTTAGTTTCATTAAGCAACTTACAGCCAAATAAAAAGTACTAAAATGGTAAAATAAACAACAATCTATTAGCTAGCAATAAATTCTTAGATAAGTTTCGATCTACGACAGATTAGTCATTAATCTGTCGAATTGAAAAATACCATAAAAAAAAAAAATTATGAATTATATTTTTAAATTTTTTGTTATGTTATATTTGGACTTATTTTATTTTTAATTTTGGCCCTCTTATAAAATTTCTGGTTTCATCGCTGGCTCGAGCCCATGTGCGGATCTTTATATGCGCTAATTTGTACTTTAATAGACACGTGTGTGAACTGCATGTTGACATCATAGCACAATGTACGAGGCGTGCAGACCTCCTCTATTTGCCCGGTGCACCCTAGAATTCACCGGTAGCATGCGCACCATAGTATAAATAAAATAAAATAATATAAAAATATCTCTTACTTTCATTTCCCCCACTTGCAATGACAACTAGGCTGGTCATCTACTCATGCGCCAATACTTGCATTTTGTTTTCAATTAAAGAAACCTACATTATTGTACTCTACTTTTCATATATATATATTTAAATATTTGACTCAATTTTTCTCTCGTAGACTACCATTGATTTAGAGGTATACATGACCTAATCCAGCCCGAGGTCAAATTTTATAACCTTTTAAATGGCTTGAATTAGGGTCGCAATTAAGAAAATCAATCCAGTGATCATGTGAAGTTGAGATTGGATCTAGTCTCGAGTCATCGGATCACTAGTTTTAGCATCGGAGTCTCTTGTTGGTACTCCACCTATTATAAGCATGAAGGTTTTGGAGCAAGGAGATCGCATGAGCCTTGTGTCTTAATCCTATAAATTCAAGTTTTGTCATTAGGAGAGATAATTCTAAATTTATTGTCTAAAACAATAATATATTATAAATTTTAATGATAAAAATAGTTTCTAATTAAAATAACCGTGTTGCAAATTTTAAACAATATCAAAGAAGTTTAAATTCAACTAATCTAATAATCTATCTCTAAGCATTCGTTTGTGTATGTTTAGCAAATGTATGAGATGAAGGGACTACTACCCATATTTCTTCCAAACCAAAGAAAGCTGAAAGTGCTAGCATGAAGAGATTCTGTGAATAGAAAGAGGCCCTTCCTTTGAACAATTATTGTCATGTATTACTAGGAAGTAGGAACCCTACAATTCAATCAACCATTGAAAAAATTGCATTGTTCCGTTTGAACTTGAAGCATGACAAACCGTACCATGTGAGGTCAAATCAGCTTAAATTGTCATCTCTAAAGGAGAACATTCTTATATTCCCAATTATTTATGCAAAAATTTCACTAATGAAAAAAGGTTAGGTGAGGATGATGAAATAAAATACACCATAGAAGCGAGTAAGAAACAAGTTGAAATCCAAATTCCTTATTAATTTTCTTCATCACGAGAGAGTAGAGTATGGGTACGGTCAATGAAAAGATGCTCATAGAAGAAACCAGCAAGGCCTCCACCAATAAGAGGCCCAACCCAATAAACCCAATGACCGGTCCAGTTACCCATAACCAATGCGGGCCCAAACGACCTTGCTGGGTTCATTGAGGCCGCAGAGAAGGCCCCACCAGCGAGAATATTGGCCCCAACTACAAACCCAATTATTGTGGGCCCATGCCCAGTGGCTACTCCCTTTTTGGGGTCAACCATAGTTCCATAGACCGCAAATAATAATGAGAAAGTCAACACTATCTCCCAAATTACTCCTTGAGTATACCCAACTCCACTTGCTAGAGTATGAACTGGAATTGCCTGCACATGCAAAATTTCATTCTGTAATGAACACTTTGATGTTCTTTAATGATAATGATGTGTGGTCCTATTGTAATTACATACTTCCGTTTTCTTTATTATCTTTATCAATAATACAAGTTAAACTGTTAAACATATTTCACTTATCTATGACTTAAAAATATATATGAAAATTAAAAGAGTATGTTTCAACCAGTTATTGTGGCTATAATATTTTAAAAAATGTTGTTAAAATTAAAATACTATTTTTTTTACTATTTAAATAGACTTTTAATTTTTTAAAAAAGAAAAATGTTACCAAAATATTTTAAAAAACTCTGATTTGAATTTAAAAGAATGTATTATAGACTCCACCAAATTAAAAGTGACAATGTCGAATAAAAAATTTTAAAAAAATTATCCCTTGTTAATCTTAATCTCATATATATATTATAATTGATATTAATAGTTAAATTAATTTTTATAATTAAGATTAATTTAGAATTTATAAATTTTATTATGAGCTCCAACTTCTTAATTTAAAAATAATTAGAGTATTATTATTTTTTTAGAAAGTGTTAATAACAGCTTGATCCAATTAAAATACCTTAAATCATGATATACTTGAGAGTTGAAATGTTTCTTAAACTTTTATCAACCGGAGAGTATAAAAGAAAACCTCTGCGAGACTGCGACTCATTAGTCACTAATTAGCAGTATGTAATCTATAATCTATACAAATTAACATTTAATCTTAGGAAAAAAAAATAACTTGGAATATTTATTTGGGAAAATTACTCTAAAGGATCATTAGAGAGATTAAATTATTTAAAAAAATATTTTTATATAAAAATTATTAAGAAGGATCAATTTATATATTATTTAAGGAAAAAGACCAAATGTTTTTTTTAATAATTATTTATAATTATTGTCTCTAAATTATTTAGCGAATTTAGAGGCAGTAATTATAAATAACTTTTGTGACAATAATGTAGAGGCAGTAATTATTAACATTCAATTCAAATTTTTATATAAAATTAACCTATTTTAGTAATTTTTAATAATACCAAATTTATAGGTAATAATTTTTAATTAAAAAAATTAGTCACTACATATTATTTACTTTTAAATTTTAGTTTAAAAAACAGTAATTTTAAATTGAAAAAATTATAAATAAATAATAAAATTTAAATCAGACTAATTATACGTCTTATATTATAACAATGATAAAAGACTTGAAGTTAAAATTATATAATTTATTATTAACAGTAAAACGGTAGTTAGCAACAACAAATTTTCTTTTGCTATAAATGAAGGTGTATAATTAAGACGGAGTACAATTGGTAATTACTAATTAGAGAAAAAAATCTTTAAAACAGAATAAATGTGCAATTAATTTAAGAATATGTTTATCTCTTTCAAAAAAATTGGTTCTTTTCCTTAAATATTATATAAGTATGTTCTTCTTAATAATTTTTATATAAAAAATTATCTTTAATAATTTAATCTCCCTAGTGATCCTTTAGAGTAATTTTTCCTATTTATTTTCTACTTTTAAGTAAAAAGAGTTAGTTAGTCTCCATGCCAAAGAAACATGAAAAGAGACATTTTTATGAAGGACATAATAGTGAAAGAAATGAAGCAGGGATTATTAATTACCATTCCCCCGGAAAGGTAGCAAAGAAGGTAAGAAGCAGCTGCAGATGCTACCAACTGATCTATCCAATAAAGGACCGATCGGACCACCGTGATGTGCCCGCCAACCAGGAGCCCAAGCGTCACGGCAGGGTTCAGGTGACCGCCGGATATGTGACCGGCTGAAATCATTACCGCCACCACGAATGCACTTGCCACGGCCACAGCAACCAACCGCAATAGTGCATCTCCACTGCTAAGCTTTTCTATTTATCCAAAATATAATTCCAAGATTAAACAAATCAAATTAAATTTCTAAAGGCTAAGTTCAAATAATAAGAAACTTATATATTTAATTATTACCAGCGGCCATGGCTGAAGCAACGCCGGTGAAGACAAAGAGGAAGGTGGCTATGAACTCGACAATGAGGGCTCGAATGCAATCGGGTTGGGTTGCCTCTCGGGTGGTTCCTAGAGCTATTTTCGTCATGCTTTTTCTTCTACTATCTTCTCTCACTCTGCACTTAAAGAGAATAATGTTACAATGGATAAGTTAGCTCACTCTCCAAATATGAATTATCATAAGCATTATATTTGTTACTTTATTTACTTACTATTATTGTTAGATGAGCAGGATTAGTATTAAAATCAGTCATATTCAATAATCGATATACATAAAAAAAATAGAAAAGTCACCAAATCAACCACTCATGCATGCAATAGTATAAGTAGATAATTAAAAACATTTTAAAAATATTATTAATATTACAATAATAACTTAGATACATTATATTAAATTAAATTATCAATATAAATTTTTGTTAGGTTCTTTTAACTTAACTAATTTGTTCCGTTACGTATTCTATATCTCATCTTAAATAATAGAGATAATTAAAAAATGAATTAAATTAGATCATTATGTTGGGTTGGTGGCAGTGCAACTTATAAAAAATGCTATTAAAATTAAATTTAGAGGTTAATTAAATAAGCTGAGGCTGCTTAGCAAATGCCACATACACTTCCCTTAGAAGTCTAAACAACATTATAAATTATAATAATAATGCATACAGTACAAGGAAAAGCACATTTTTTGGTAATCTACCACAAAGCAACAAGATTGTACAGCTTTTCTCCTTTATTTAGTCTTTTATGAGTATATTATGAAATAATTGGAAATACTGTTCATTCTATATTCTCTTTCGTTTTACTAGTCATGCTTGTATAGCTCTCATGTTTATGTTTATATGTAACTTTATTTATTAACTGTAACATATTGCCGTATATTGTATAATTTATAACGTGTTATGGCATTGATCAAGTAAATTGAAAGGATTAAAACTCCGAAATAGTCTTTAAGATTTAAGATTGGATTTTATACCAAAGTGATCCTAAAATTCTAATTCCACAATTATTGTTTTTAAAATTGAGCTTCAGACATCACAATAGTTGTTAGACCCCTTTTCAATAGTCATAATCAGAGTGATGATCTAAGCTCTAGCATCGGAGGTCCCGAAACAACGATTATCCTTTAATGATGAAAATGAAGCTTGCTTGATATGGTGGTCCACTTTACCTCCGCAGAATTGGAGAGATTGATCATTGAACTTGGTGGTCCAGTGGATACCCAATGCCAAAAAAATGATATGCGCAATTTGGAAATTTATTTTTCTTTTTTTGGACATGCTCAATTTGAAAACTTGAGAAGACAAAAACAAGAAAAACTCTCTGTTGAATAAATTCATGAAAGAAAATCAAAACAAGCGGGCTCAATGATGTAAATGAAAGCCCAAACGCTATGAAACACCATAGTTACTATGGGCTAAGCCCAATCCAATGAAATCCCGTCAACATTAATTATTGTCCATGCATGATGCATGGTGGATAGAGCTCTTTGATTTTGGTAGTTGGGAGAAGAAGAGAACCAAAGGCAGCATCATTTCCAACCAATTTGCAGCATTGCCAAATGGCAATGGCAATGGCCATGGCCTCACCCTCAATGTTATCACCACCACGTTCTGTCACTTCCCCTTCCATCACTATGTGCATTTCCTCTTACAATTACAATCCTATTATCCCTTCTAGAAGACTAGCTCTCTTTCACTTTGCTTCTTCTGTCATTGGTAACTAACTTTTGTTACTTCAAAGTTAATTAATTATGTCATTTATTTCAGCTCATATTTTTGTTTACTGGCTTCATAAAAACATTATAATATTATTTCAGCAATTCCACACTCCCAATCTGTGTTATCTGGTATAAAAGGATCAGAATTGTTTAGAGTACAAGAGGCTAATGCAGCAGAGAAAAACTTGTTTGAATGGATCAAAAATGACAACAGAAGATTCTTACATGCTGTATACCGTGTTGGGGACTTAGATAAGACTATAAAGTATGCTACCTTCATTTTCCATAAATTAATTAATGCAATTATTATATTATATTCTTGAATTTTGATTACAAATTTGGAATGTATATATAGGTTTTACACTGAGTGCCTTGGCATGAAGCTGTTGAGAAAAAGAGATATACCTGAAGAAAGATACAGTAATGCTTTTCTTGGATATGGCCCTGAAGATTCCAATTTTACAGTTGAGCTTACTTACAGTGAGTTTAATTAGATGTGTATGATACAAACTTTTCTTTGTAAATGTTGTTATGTATGTACTTGGCATAAAAATAGTTTGTGTTTCTTGGTTCATTGCAGATTATGGAGTGGATAAGTATGACATTGGAAATGGGTTTGGTCATTTTGGTGTTGTAGTTGAAGATGTAAGCTCCTATTATTATAGAACAAAATAGAAGCAACAGCAACTTAGAGTTTTGTTTTTCATCAACTTTACTTACCAGATTATATCCAATTGCTGTTTTGATGCAAATTTCCTTTTCTTGCTGCTCAATTTTCATGTATAATGTAACAACTTTCCAGGCTGCAAAGGCAGTTGATCTAATAAAAGTGAAAGGGGGGAAGGTTACCAAGGAACCAGGGCCTGTCAAAGATGGAAGCACAGTAACTGCTTTCATTCAAGATCCTGATGGTTATGAATTTGAGCTCTTGGAAAGAGGACTTACTTCCGAACCATTATGCCAAGTGTCGCTTTGCGTAGGTGATCTTGACCGCGCCGTAGTCTTCTATCAGAAAGTGAGTGTTTTTTCTACTACTATTAGGATGAAAATTTGAAAGGTTCTTTCATGAAGTGAATTCCATCTTTCTTTAATACTTCTAATTGTTTTTGTGGATTTCAAAAGGCTATTGGCATGCAAATTCTTCATAGGAAAGACAATCCTGAGCAGAAGGTAAACTTCTGTTTGGTTTTTGTTTTCATTTTCAAAAGATATGATTTTATTGATTTTTTGTTATCAAGTCTATCTAGTCACTGAGTCTGATTGGTTTACAGAATACAGTTGCTACAATGGGCTATGGTCCTGAAGATAAGAACACAGTTCTAGAACTTACATATAACTATGGTGTCACTAATTATGACAAAGGAAATGGCTATGGACAGGTAGAAACTATTTATTTTCCATTTTCGAAAGCGGTTTTTCTGATTTTTGTGTCTTCTCCATGTCTATTTTCCATATCTCACTGTAAGAATGCAACTCATTTATGTGTTTGCACAGATTGCAATAGGCACAAATGATGTGTATAAGAGTGCAGAAGCAATCCAATTGTGTGGAGGCAAGATTATCCGCGAACCCGGGCCGCTGCCAGGTATCAACACCAAGATAGCAGTTTGCTTGGACCCTGATGGTTGGAAATTGGTATGCATATAACCCTTTCATCTATTTGATGATGTGGGATTTATTATGTTCTTCTTCTAAGTTTCATCTATTATACCATCTGATTATATTTTAAGGTTTGACTTATGCATTACTTCATGCAGGCTTTTGTTGATAATGCTGATTTCCTGAAGGAACTAGAGTAATGCGATGGTTCTAGATCCTACACCTCTTCATTGAAATCATAGTACTCTAGCATTTCCCTTGGTGAAATCTTACAGTTATTCTGTCAAATGTACATCTTTATAAGCATCTCATCAAGTCAACAGTGAAAGAGAAGTAGAAAAAGCAACCCCATATCAGACATTTTATTTTATTTTCTGTTTTCAGCTATGCCGCTTTGGCGCGGCAATTCAACATGTACTGGATCCCCTCAAGCCAGAATTGTTTGTCTCTTTTGCTTCCACATTCAAATTCTATTATCCTTTCTGAAGTTTTAATTCCGAAATAAGCCTTCTTTTCTGGTAAGTCTTCCTTCTCCCTTCCCGGCCAAGCTTGGACATCGCTGCAGACTCCGACGACTATACCTGCCATGTTTAGGCCATACCTTAAGCATGGATTCTCAGATTGCGGGAAAGAATAGTTAGGAATGAAACTTTAAGCTTACATTTCTTCTTTTTTGTGAATGTTCCTGCCATGTGCTTGCTCTTCATTTTGGCTATAACCTGTTGTAATTTTGTTACAAGTGATATGATTATCTTCTATCCAGAAGTAATGTTCAAAGAGTTAATATCTGATGCTTTATATTAATCTTTTGTAGAAATTACCTGCAAATTTGAATTCATATTGAAAGATACTTGCTTCCAGTGAAGATCTCCTGCATTTGAGATTCAAACTTCAACATTTGCATTTGTTTTAACACTTCAACATTGCGATTTCAAGTAAGCATACCTTTTCTTGTGCGCTTTAGAAGCTCTCCACCTTTGAAAACAGAGTCCAATGTCATCAAGATGTTTGCTTCTCTGCCTTCCTCACATTTTTCCTCAACTAGAGGGAACGTCGTCGCTCCAACCCCCTTCTGTAGCCTTGCCTTTAGAGTCGCAGCTCCTCGCAACGCTTCCAACATAAAATTTATTTTAGTATATTCTTTCATTATATGTTATAGCAATAGATGTTATGTTTTGCATATGAACTTATAACATCTCCT
This sequence comes from Stylosanthes scabra, assembly GCA_036250425.1. Lineage (NCBI taxonomy): Eukaryota > Viridiplantae > Streptophyta > Magnoliopsida > Fabales > Fabaceae > Stylosanthes > Stylosanthes scabra. The sequence goes on from JASCZI010241705.1 coordinate 147,847, forward strand.
CTAAGGTTTTCTTAGGTCTTCGTCTACCCCTCTAGCTATAAAACTACCCTCAAATGATCTAAAGCTTCAACAGACTTATCCAAACAGTTAATACATGAGGCAAGAAATTGGTGGAAAATAGTTCATTTTGCTCATAGAAAGGTTTTTCTTGAATACTGAGAAATGAAGCATATAAGGTTTCTAATACCTGTGGCCGCTCCGGCTGTCAAAGTCATCATATCTCCATTGGTTTTTGCATTAATGGCAGAGTTGACTACAGTTACAATTTGTTCATGTTCAGCTCCCATATCCTCAGCAATCTCAATGCAGTGAGAGGCTACCAAGGCTGCTGCAGATGCAATCGTTGCAGAACTGATCGGATTGTTCTTTTGGCCGGCATTAGGCACTTCAGGTGGCGACGATGCCATTGAAGCTGCAATCGCCGCAACAGCAGCAGCTACACCTGCCACGGATACTGCAGCATGCAACTGAGCATTATGAGTCCTAATTTCCTGCTTTTTCCTCTCTTTTTGATCCTTCAGCCATCTTCCCATTGTCCTTCCTCTTAGCAAACTCTTGTAAAGCTAGTGAGAAATAGTTTACAAAAAAGAGTGATTAGTTACTGATTGAGATTTTATTTTGAGTTTATAATCATGAGGTTGAGTGTGTAACATAATATACCCCATTTCTGAGCAAGTTTTGACTGGAAAGGAATTCTGGATTGATTGCTTGATGAAGTAAAAATAAGTCCTGCACATAATGGATAGTTATGTCATTATTTTAACCATGTTTAAACTCAAACATCAAGAAATTAGTGACATAATTATCCACTATGTGCAGCACATAGTATAAGAATTAAGTTGTTACTTATCTGAAAGCACACTGTGTAGATAGATGATTATAAAGTGGAAATTGAAGTTTAGTTAGAGCATGCTAATGCCAAATGATGAACCATGATTGAAATTAGAAGCAAAGATACTAGATTTAGATCTTCCAAGCATGGTTAAACTTAGAGATATGTTAAGCAGAATTATATTTATAGTACCTTAGTTTCATCACTGTCTTTTGGCAAAATCTGAGGGCAACATCCATTTAGTAACTGCTCAAAAAATTTGCATCAGAATCATATATGCTTGTCAATATTGAAGAATTCTAGAACTAGCCTGATTTTGGTGAGAAGGTCTTCTGATTTCTCATATAAATCTCTTCTTTTGGCCTTTTTTTTTTCTTTCCAAGATTCTAAAGTAGAAAGCAAAAGCAAAAAACTTACAGAATCCTTGTTCTCAGTAAGTGGTATTGAAGAAGGCTTGATGTTAGTGTTGTGGTGCAGTGCTTTGGAGAGTTCCATTGCTGAGAGACTCCATGATCTTGCAAGAAACTCCATAGATTCAGTTGGAGTCTCAGGTGGTGGACATGATGATGATAGTGTGCATTCTGAAG
>JASCZI010241705.1:156736-168731 GCA_036250425.1 Stylosanthes scabra
CAATCAATGATTGTTTAGTCGAGGTTTCAAGTATTCAATCTTAAGTTCAGAGATCAACCATTTCATCAAACTGCAGAAAACACACATACCTCGATGGGAGTTGACAACTTCTTCTCACAAATCCTGTCATATTTTTCTTTTTTGGTGACAGCTTTCAGACCCTGCCAGGGAAGGCTGAAATGCAAAAAACTAGATAGTCAAGACCCATCTTCTGTAGTTAACAATTTTTTTAAACATCAATATGTATGGAGAGTTATAATGAATAGCAGAAAAAACATACCTTCCTCTTAAGAAGTACATAAGAACGTAGCCAAGAGATTCCAAATCATCCCGACGACTTTGCTCTGACAAAATAGAACCAAAATAGTGAGAAATTTGTAAGTTGCGTTCCGGATAATGTAAAGAAGGAAAATGTCTTCATACTTACCAATTCCGATGTGAGTATTACAACTTGCATAACGTGCAGTTCCTGTTAAGTTTTTATTCTCTCTGGATGAGTTTCATCAAGGTTGGGGGAAAAAATAAAATTAGGCAACAGACATGGGAAAACTATAGAGACACAATAGACATGGAAAAACATGATCCACAACAAGAAGCGATAAAAAAATGAATAACAAAACAAAATATACCTGTAAGGAATATGTTTGTTTGTGTTAAGGTCCTTATATCTTTTTGCAAGTCCAAAGTCAATAATATAAACCTGTAAGTTTAACAAATTGATGAAAAAAAATAAGTATGAAATTGGTAGCAAAAAAGAAATTGACAAATAGGAAATCATCCACCTAAGTTTAGAAATGAAACGGAACGAGCAAATTCGAGTATAGTTACCTGGGTTGCTTTCCTCCCAAGACCCATAAGGAAGTTATCCGGTTTAATGTCTCTATGCAAATATCCCTTGGAATGTAAGTACTCTATTCTCGTAAGCTGTAATAGGGGAAACAAAACAGATTTCACTTTACACTTCCATTGAAAACTTTAGCTAATGTGAACTATGACTACAAATAAGTAAAGTTATTTAAGAATCGAAACTGCTTGAATAATATGTAGGTGACATGGTAATATCGAAAGCAAGGAATAAGTAGTTACCATCTGATCAGCCAACATCAAGACCGTTTTCAACGTAAATTTTCTCCCGCAATAGACAAAAAGGTCCTCAAGACTCGGTCCCAGAAGATCAATAACCAGAACATTATTGTCGCCATCAATGCCGCACCATTTCATACTCGGTACACCACCTGAAACCGAAAAGGCAAGAGGAATCATAAACATTTAACCCTCTTGGCAAATGTTATCAGAAAGTTTACATATTCGAAGTGCTTCTGTTATAACTTACTTTCTCCTTGAAGAAGATTATACAGCTTTGCCTCATAGAGCAGCTGTGGATGTTTGGTCTTCTTGTTCTCCTACAAAATAGGAAATGCAGTCGCTATAAATTAACATGAAGTACATTTATAGTTCTTGCATAGCTGAATACGAAGGAAACCCAAGAGATTATAGAAACAAATTGTAAACTTTCAAGCAAGTGTATGTAGTTATCGATTTTAAAATTCGATGCAAGTTTTCATGTGTTATCTATCATTATGCTCTGTGCATTGAAACACTAGGCCTTATTTCATCAACAAAATACATGAAACAACAAATTGCTATTTTCAAGTAATGAACCTTTTACTTGAATCTGAATATTTTCAAAGAATAATAACAATATTAATAATAAAAATCACATCCCTAAATTATGATGTATCAGCTCAAATATCATAAGTTAGGCATGTAATTTATGTTCATATATAAGTTGCATTTCTAAATTCCCCCATTTCTAATATCAATTATCAAGCTACACCAGCCAATCCCACCTACTTCATTTTTTTTTAAAAAAAAAAGAAAAAGTAGGAGTTGATCCTCCCCCAACTTATTCATGTTCTTATACATCATAACATGCATGATTAGCGCAATTCTTTTTTTTTTCTTTTTTATTAGAAATTAAAAACTGAAAGCAAATCAATTTTGAGTAACATGATGATGATTGAGGAAGAAACAAGAAGACTCACCATCTTGACGGCCACAATCTCAGAGGTCTCAATATTTGTAGCTGCCAAGGTAAAAAATTAAAAAAAAAAATTATCAGCACAAGCCTAGAACAAAATCAATATACATAATAAATCCAGTTTTTTTTTTTTTTCGAAAAAAGAAACTTAAAAATAATAGCTATAAAGAAACTTACCAATATAAATTTCACCAAAGGAACCGCTTCCAATTTTCTTACCGATCTTGTACTTTCCTCCCACAACCCTCTCCATCTCTTGTACCCAACCACCAGAAATAACCAGAGAAAAGATTCAAACCAAACCAGTTTGCAGTGCAGTTCGGGGTTCGTGTTCTTCTTCTGCAAAATATTATGCTGCTAGCTTGTGTTAAAGAAGATGAGGCGAAAATGATACAGATAAAAAGAGGGAGAGAACAAAAAAGGGGAAGTTTGATTGAAATAATTGGATTGGATTGGATTAGAATCTGCGGAAAGAAAAAGGAAATTGCTGAAATTGATTGCAAATGGACGAAGAAGAGAAAGAAAGGAACACAAGTTGTTGAGCACATTGGCTTATAAAAGACAGGGTCAATTTTGGAATATCGTACGTACGAACTTGGAACCCATTTCTATTTTCTTTTTCTTTTTTATTTTAATTTTTGAAAGTTGGTTGATGATCTGTGAGAAGCCTCAACCACCTAACCCAATCCATTTCTTCCTTTGTTTTTTTCCTACCCCACTATATACTCACTTCACAGATAGAATTAGATCCTTATCTATCATTGTAAAACACTAAAACCTAATATATTCTGTAAATAAAAATATGGAGAAAGAAAAAATGTATCACCTTTTAAAAATTAGTATATAAATGTATTTTTGATATTGGTGACATACACAATAGTAGTATTGAGATTAGTAAGTTTAACTCAGTAGATCATAATACCGCTTATTCTTTTTCTCGTTTTTCGTTTTCTATGTTTACATTCTCATTCTTTTTTTTACAATCAGGAGAGTTAACGAAAAGGCGTCATTATATTATTTATTCGAAGGTCGAAGACTATTATGTATTTTATAAACGTAAAATATACAGACGCATTTGCACGATTTTTAAAAAAACCAAGACTACATTTATCATTTTTCCTAAAAGTTAGACTTATTAAATTTATTATAAATTGATGCAAACTCTAATCTAAATATGATAAATATATTCTGTAAAAATTGTAATTTATCTATTAAAAATTGTTAATTTATGTCCATGATATTCAAATAAAAATATAGTTTTTTAATTAATAATACACTTATATTACTTTTAAATTAACAAATTACACAGAAAACACAGGTTGATTTTTGAAACTATTAGTACAAAAATAATATACTAATAGTGTTTTTTCATTACACCCTTCTTATAAACATTCTCTTCAAAAAAAAATTAAAAGTTTAATTTTAATATATTATTATTATAAACAGTTTTATATAATAATATAATCATATTTATTTTTTTATAATTATTCATATTTTGATCCTAAAAGAATAATATATATTTTTTTTTTATCAAATATTGGAAAGAAGTTCAAATCTAAAATTTTTAGATTAGGTGAAGGGAACATAAGTTATTTGAGTTACAGCACATTGACAAAAGAATAATTTTTTTTACCATATAGCAATACATAAATAGATATATATTATGGTTATCTTATCAAAATTAAACTTCACAATTTAATTTATAATAAAAAACAAACACTATTGCTAATTTAGATATGGCCTAAATAAGTAAGAACTCGATTCCACTCACAACATGCTAAACTTATTTGTAGCAACCTGATTAGAAAAGATCATGCAAAGTTCAATTTGAGAAATAACCCATTCTGATTTATCATTTATTACCCTCACGTCCCTGCACTAGTTTCCAGATATGAAAAAACACGCTTTTGAGAATTGTGAATGATGCAGAAAATTGATTAATTGAATTAATTAATTATTTAATTAGCCGACTTGTTATTTTATTTGTTGTGTGTTTCAGTGTTTCTTGTTGAGAAACCGATAAAGCAATTGCTTTTTCTTCCACCATTTATTTGATAATGTATAATCTGAGTCAGCAGTGTCCTCATAATTCAATAAAAAAAATCTAATCTAATCTAATTAATAATAATAGTGACCAATCCTGAAATCCCTTGTCCTTTTCTCTCTTGTTGGTTGTTACTTGCTACTATTTCTTTCATTCATTTCCTTTCTTATTACGGGGAAATAAATAACTGTTAAACAGGATAAATTAATTTAAAAAATAAAAAAAAAATAAATTTGACTTATATATATATATATTAAAAATATATTAAAAAAAATTTTAAATTCAAAATCTCTATTAAAAAAAATAAATAATATTTGAGTTATAATTTATTAGTACTAAGATATATCTTTAGACACATAATAAAGTTAAAAATTATAAAAATACAAAATTTAAATTTTTAATATATTTATTAAAATAAAAATTAACAAACTTTTATTAACATGTCAAAAAAGGAAAAATATAGGTAACCAATATTTTTTTAATTAATAAATTAGCTAACAAAAAATAGAACATCTGTAATTATTGTTTATAAAACATCCACAATAAAAGAAATAGAACATCCAAAACCTAAAGCAATCAATAATCAACAAAAGAAATAGAACATCCGAAACCTATAAACAAAACATCCAAAATCTAAAAGAATAAAATATTCAATATAAATTATTGACTGATATTGACTAATTTTTTATTAATTATCTAGCGTTGTTGTTAAAGAAATTAATACAAAATAGTTTAAGACACAAGATAATTGTGCATTGCGTGGCTAATTTGTTTACTCGGCGGTTTGATTGGTTGCAATGAGTGTGACAGATTGCGACCGCGTTTGTCTTGTGGGTTGAATTTATTATATTATGTGCATTTAACAGCTATAACCTAATCCTCTTTCTTTTCCAAACATATTCAATTGGATAAGCCTCTCAAATCTCAAAGATCTTAACCATACATTTTTACCACAATACAATGCATGTTTTTTTTTTTTTTGGTGACGAATACAATGCATGTTTTAATGTCTTCCCTATATTTATTGAAATAGAAAGGATCGGAGAGTGGATATTCAAATTGAAGACTTCATTGTTTTTAATGTCTTCCCTATTTTTATTGAAAAAGAAAGGAGAGTGGATACTCAAATTGAAGAATTTGTTTTTTAATGAATTTTTATGGATGAGAGGTTTTAAAAAAATTGGAACCTAAATCATAAACTTAATCATATGCTAAATTTTTATATAAATTTTTTTTATATTTTTTATATTTTAAAAAATAATATTCTTGAATTCTTCATATTTTTAAGTAATATGTTTATAATTAAACTTATGATGTAGGTTTTTCTATCTTAACTTTTTCAAAAATTATTTTCGGACAAATTGGTTTTTTTATTTTGTTATTTTCAATCAAAATTTTAATATATATTAAATAAATAAGTCTCTAACAACAATTAAATCTTCAAAAGAAATTATTACTATAAACAATAGTTATCTTTTAAAATGATTAAGATATCGATCTATTTAATAAGAATAAATTTGGAAGGCTTATCAAAAATAAAAGTTCTTATAGGCTAGCCTATCTGATTCTGAATTTCGTTAAAATAATTTTTTTAAATTTATTTTATTTATGTTTAGTCTTTAACTTTAAAAATGTGTTTATTTTAGTCCCCAATCTACTTTAATCATCCATATGTTAACGTCATGTTCTTATAAATGGGCGATTATTATAATAGATATCCAAAATAACCTTATTTTATAACTGACTCACAAGTTGAGTTAAAACTATGTCGTTCGGAGAGGTATTTGTGGTATTTAATGAAAAACTTTTGCTTAACTTCTAATCATAAATATCACTTGAAATGATATTTTTTTAACTAAATTTGAGCATTATTCATAAAACAATATCATTTTAGGTATTCACCATGAAAATCGTCCATCTATATGGTTATGACATTAATATATAGGTGATGCAATTTGTCTCAGGACTAAAGTGATGTATATTTCTAAATTTGAAGAGATAAACAAAATTAAAATCAACTTTATGAAATATTTTAGTAGAAGATTAACACTTTAGGATTAAATTAAAAATTAACTTCGAATGGGCAAGTTACCACAATAAATGAATTTGATTTTAAAATGATCAAAATACATCAATTCAAATCAAATGATCAAATTACATTGAAACGAAATTTCTATGGAATCTGTGGTAGGGCCCACGGATTCAACTTGTCAACTTTTCAAAAGATATGTGGCAAGCTCCCACGGATTCTCAACAAATGACTTCATCAAAGAGGGGTGCCACGGATTCAGCTTGAGCCTTTTTTTTAAATGTTTTTCTTTTTTGGTTTAGCGTTTTAAAAAAATTAATGTAGATAAGTGTTGTATGTTGAATCATTCACAGTGGTTTAGAGCGATTAAGAAAAATATAAAACAAGACAACAAGCGAATGTAAATAAATACGCATGAATGTAAATCAATAGAAAGTATTTCGTACCAAAATACATAAAAAAATATACGTAATAAAATACATAAATAAGCTAAAGAAAAGAGCGACAAAGCTACATATGCCCTCCAATGACGCACACCGGCGACGTGGAACTCTGTGAGCCCGCCCATATGCTGCTGGCTAATCGGGCTGCTCTGCCGGTGCGGGTAACGCTGCTGGAGTCGGCACAGCGGCAGGCGCCATGAATGGGACCTCCCAGGATTCACCTGGCAGGTGTGCTGATGGAGGAGTCCCACCAAGTGCCATGAAGGCCTGTGATGGACCGGATACAGGCTCGTTCAGGTCGAAATGAACCTGAGAGTCAAACTGCGTGCCATCAAACTTCGGCCTGTAACTATCGTCGCATGGCATCAATATCTCGTCAATCATCTGCTGGAGTCCTGGGCTAGATAGCCTGTCCAGCCACGCCTACGACGGGGAGCCAAGAGTCGATGGGATCTCAATCCCCCTGGGTCTGAGGGGTCGAGGGGAGGTCAACATGTGTGCTCGTCCTTGCATGATGTGCATGACTGGTGCTAGCAACACCCTGAATCTTCTGTGTAGGTGCCGTGTCACCGCCCTCCCCGCGGCCTCCACCATCTCTCCCCCCTCTCCGACGTCCACGGCCTTCAGGCATGTGCCTAATGCGCTGAGCCGGTTGCACAGCATGTGCATCGTCTACCATTATCTCATCCAACCACTGCCAGTCCCGAGACATGGTCCTCGTGCCAACCAGCATCCTCCTCGCCAGTCGTATGTTATCCGGCACATCTGGCACGACAGGTCGCTCTGGATGCGGAGCGAACTGTCTCTGTGTGGCATCCACCGGGATATCATCAGCTGGCAGCTGATGGTAAGGGCTAGCCGGGACAGGGTATCTCTTTGCAGCGAGGAACCACCACTGAAGGAAGTCTACAGAGGGGCCGGGATCATTTGAATTTGCAACCTCAAACAGCTGGGCAAACCTGGATGCCCATAAATCGTGCCAACGCTAATACTTCAGAGGCTACCACTGATTACTCCCTGACCGTCCTTCGCATGTAGGAAGTCGATGTTGTGTGATTATGAGGAGCATTCTGAACCCCTCCAAATTGTTAGATCACCCGATCCACCTGGTGCCACTCGATAGTCTAGAAGTCTATAAGTGGGACAATCGAAGTCCAAAGGGCCCTGTGGTTAGCCTGCAGAATAGAAGGGTCGACAACGGCCTCTACCGCATCCGTCCGATACGGCAAACAGACAAACTGCAGCATGGAAAGCATGTATAAGGCAAATACGCAAAGATCTTTCAATACTAAAATAATAAAAAAAAATGCACATAATGCTACAAGTACGAAATAATTAGAACGAACCTTACGGAAGGGCATCAAATCAAGCTGCCTCCTGTGATGTAGCAGCACTCGTGGCTCTTTCTCGTCGGAGGTGGGGAGATACCTCCCCCACCTAATAATAACACAAAATGATAAGAAACCGTGCAACATAAAATAATCAATACATAAAATTGCATATTATTTAAAATAAATTGTGTTACCTGGAGGCCAACGGCCACTCAAAGGTGTCGAACCCATAAAGTCTAAGTCGGAAATCGCCAGAATATCTAGCTCTGCAGCAGATCCAATAGGCCGGCGAACTGGACGACGTTCCAGTTGGCTGCTCGGCACAGATTCCTGTACAGCCAGGAAAGAACTGCGGATCCCTAGCTGTATCGACCGAGGTCCTCGATGCGCTCGACAAAGGGAGCCAATGGAGGTGAACACTAGTTGCAGTCTTATCCCCAAAAAGAGTCGTCGACAGCAGCATCATAATGTAAGCTCTGGCATTCCTGACGACTAGCTCCTCGCTAGCCCCATCCGGGAGCTCTCCGAATGTGCGCTTGAACCATGTGAAAGTCACGGTGCATGCATTCCGATCGCCTGATGGGGATAGCTCACCGAACATATCCTTGAACCACTCCCACCGGGGTCTCCATGTCCCCTCTGGCATATGCGTCTCAAAGTCCCACAAGCAGCCACTAACAGGCTCACAATCGATGGGGAGACCCAGTTGGAAAGCAACGTCCTCGAGGGGGACAGTGCACTCGCCGTAAGACATGTGGAGCGAATGTGTCTCCTGTTGCGACCTCTCTGTGAAAGCACTGATGAGTGACTCATCAACCTTGAACCAATAGTCAGTCAGTCGTGCAATCAGGAGCAGCCTGACCCGCTACACGAGTGGCTCAACCCGTGGATCTAGGTCCATCGCAATCTGCCTACGCACAATGATGACACACCTAACAGACTGCATTGAATATGAACAACTATTAACTCATGTAATAAGAAAACAAATATTAATAGTGAATATTTACAACGCTATAAATAATAACAGTAATTAAATCCTAAACGATAATACCTAAACTCTAAACCATAAATTAAACGAGCCTAACAAATAGTTCATATTTAACCCTAAATTAAATTCAATTAAAAAAAAACGGCTAACCTAGGTGTTAACATTATGTGCCATGTGGGAAATATTGTCGAGCCGGTACATGATCTTTCTGTCGTCTGCAGCAATTTCCTCGACCGATTGTTGTGCCATAATGAATATGCTCTCACTTCTCTCTAACTTCTTTCTCTAAAACAAAAAAGAATCACTCTAAACAAACCCAAAGACCATACGACGAAACATATACAATTCATTTGAGCTGAATCCGTGGCAGGGTATAACAGATTCTAACTAAAGTTACATTACTAAGAATCTAAACAAATCCAAAGGCCCTACCACGAAACTTATACAATTCATTTGAGCTGAATCTGTAGTAGAGTATCACGAATTCTGACTAAAGTTGCATTATTAAGAATCCGTGGCAACCTAGCACAGATTCGGAGAAACAAAACAGTCAGAATCCGTGGTAGGTTCCAACGGATTCAAGAAAACCAAGAACCATACCACGGATTTTATAAAAATGTGGAATTAGTGCAATCTGATCATATAATTTATTTTGGTGTATACTGGAATGAGTTTAATTTAATATAGTAACTTGTCCTAAATATACTATCTTTTCAATTAATTTAAAGGATAAAAGAGGCTATTTTTTTTAGAAAAAAAAGAAAATATTATGTTTTTTACTCTATTATTTGAAAATAAATGTTACTTAGCAAAATTAATATATTTTAAAATAAATATATTAAAGTATATTCTTATCGGTTTAATAGTTGACTTTAGATAAGACTTCTTTCTTTTCCCCTCCAAATTACCTTTTCTTAGAAGAATAAAAATCTTGGAGAAGAAAACAAGAAACTGTCTCAGGGTTATCTAAGTGGACGTGGCACCTTATATCAAACTTTCAATTTCCAACATAATAGGATGAACTGATCAAATCTTTGGATTTTAAGTTTCAACCCTTACCTTAGCTTATTATTTTAGCCATGAAGTCTTGCATTCAGAAATACCCTTCAGAATTTCATCACGCCTTATCCAAATATAAATAGAATTTGATTTTGATACACTAAAAATATAAAATTATTTTTCACATGCATTTATTATATAACTCTACATCAGAAAAATATTTTTCAATTAATTTTATAATTAATCATTTAAAAGAACAAATATAATTATATAACTGTATAAAATATTTTACACCCGTTAGTACATCAAAATTAAACTCATATAAATATTAAAATTTTTGTTATAAATGTAAATAATTCGAGTTTTTAATATATTTATTTTATATTTATTAAATATAATTATTTAATATTTTTTTATTTATAATAAACTTATAATTATGATGTGTTCTGTATTATTAAATCTAATAAATAAATAGACAAAAAAATCTAATAAATAAATAAAGAGAGAAACAGCGTTGCAGGAGGAATCGAATTTGGCATCGTTTTAAATATGCCTTTAATGTTGACTTTGGACAAAGCGTTGAGGAGTCATGGCTTTGTCTATGCTGAACCTGATCCTTAGTGATCCTCAAAAAATATTCATTTTTTGTGCCTTTGATTGGTTTCAAGTATAATAAATTGATACTCCATATTACACCCAACGTTATAAGCATTTCTAGACAGATCTACATAACAAAATTCCAGTCCAAATGGTTTATACCATTGTTGGTCCTAATTGGACTTTTTTTCTGGGCTGCTATTTATTTTCGGCGTAAATGTAGCAACAATTTAGCCAAGTCTATTTTCTTTAGCAAACTCATTGAGTCCTATTGTCATGTTAAACAAATAAAAACTATTTTCTTTAGGTAACTAACAAAAAGTATTACTTAATAATAACTTAATTATACTTATAAATAACAAAATGATTAACGAAAAAATATTGGAATAAAATTTTCTTAATATATTTTCTGCCTCACACAATTATACTAAATTAAACTCACTATTTCAGTATTTTTTAAGTATTTTAAGTTCATAAAGAATTACGATTTTTTATTTTACTTAAAAAAATAAATTATTACAGAAAATATATATATCAGTTTATAAATGCCATGTTAATTAATTTTCTAGTCTATAATAATTAGTGAAATAATTTTTTGTTTTTTTATTAAATTAGTGGAATAAATATTCACACTTTCTTTCGAATATACATAATAAATTTTTAAAAAAAATAATGTTCAAATAATTCATGCTTTAGCCTTTAAATTGTAGAAATTAAGATAACAAAATTTTAATTAATACTTTTTTAAAAATGAATGACTCTTTTTTATCAATAATAGAATTTAGGTGTGTAATTATTATTTCACTATCAGACTTTCTTTTTAAAATAAAATAAAAAATAATTATTTTCTGTAAAAAATTAACTGAACATTATTTATTGTAATAAAATTTTTTATTTTGAAAATTCATGAATAATGGATGTAACCTACACCGATGCTACATGTATGAATTGTCTTGAGAAAAGTCAGTAATTGCTCTCAGTTAGTCTGCAATTTTGTGAATAGGCCTGAACCACATCTTTCCTATTTTTATTTGTTTATTTATTATTTTACACTGTATTAATATTATTAAAATTATCTTTTATGAGCAGTGACTAAAAAATAACATGTTAACGATTTAATTTATAATTTTAATATAAAATAATGTAACATCATTCTCAACAAAAAAATTAAGTATCCAAATATAATTAACAAATTATAATTTTAATACTAACATAGTAAATAACAAATTTTGATGGGTGTAAATATATTTTTCTAATATTATATGCACTTAATTGGATTTGCTAATTTTAAAAACACCCTCATCTTTTAACAGCGGCGAAGATAAATTAAATAGTTGATTTTTTTTATCTAACACAAAATAAGATACGTATACTTTTGAAAAGCTCAAAGATTTTTTAAAATGTTTTACCAAGTGTCTCTCAAGCATCTAGCATAACATAAGTAGGTAGACGAATATATATATATATATATATATATATATATATATATATATATATATATATATATATATATATATATATAT
>JASCZI010241706.1:0-43697 GCA_036250425.1 Stylosanthes scabra
TCTTGAAGTTGTGATTACTTCGAGTGAAGTGAGTTATCATCACGTCGTGAGGTGTTAGGATCATACTCAAAGGTTGTAAACGGTTTATCAAGCACCTTGAAGCTTGATGATAGTGGAACTTCTCAATTACGATTGAGAAAGAGTGGACGTAGGCAAGGATTGTGCCGAACCACTATAAATCTTGTGTATCGTATTTCTACCTCTCAACTCTTTATATTATTTTCATTTATATTTGATCATTTAAATTGAATTGTAAAGTAGCTTCGTAAGTACTTAAGGATTGGCTTAAGTCCGATTGGTGAAATACTAATTCAATTTACTTGAAACAAGCACTTTAAATTTGTGGACTTACTAGTAAGTACTTAAGAAGTGACTTAAGTCCTAGCTTACTATAAATTTAATTTACTTGCGTCTTTTATATTCAAGTTATTTACGTTTCCGCGAAAAGTTATCATAATTGTTTGAACACTCAATTCACCCCCCCCCTCTTGAGTGTTGTACTTATCGATTAACACTGGTATAATACCTTGAGTCTTACTCTCAACAGATTCGGTTTTCATCATGCAACACATGATGTTGCTTTATTTATACGTAAAAGACCCACTGATGTTACTTATATACTTGTTTATATAGATGACATTGTGATTACAAGTTCTAACAGTGTCGAGATTAATTCTTTAATATGTACTCTTAACTCTATTTTTTCTTTGAAAGACTTAGGTACACTGAATTACTTTCTAGGGCTAGAGGTTGAAGCTGTTGGAACTCCGCAGCTTCTCCTCAGTCAAGCCAAATATACACAAGATCTTCTTTCCAAGGCAGGCATGGTAAAGGCTAAACCAATGCCTACACCGATGTTGTCCACACTTAAATTACACAAAAAAGATTCTGATTTGTTTGAAGAACCAAAGAAATACAGGTCAATAGTTGGAGGATTACAGTACTTAACAATCACAAGACCAGATATTGCGTTTGCTGTGAACAAATGCAGTCAATTCATGCAAAATCCAACCATCCAACAATGGAAAGCTATAAAGAGAATTCTAAGATATCTGCAAGGTACAGTTACACAAGGAATTCTCTTTTCTAAATGCACTGACTACAGAATTTTGGGTTTCTCAGATGCTGATTGGGCCTCGGACTTGGAGGATCGTAGAAGCACCACAGGATTCTGCATATTCATGGATGCCAATCTAATCTCGTGGAAGTGTTCCAAGCAAACAAAAGTGAGCCGTTCCAGTACAGAGGCGGAATTTCGAGCCATTGCTACTACTCAAACTGAAATCATGTCAATTTGCTGCTGCTTAAGGAGTTACAAGTACCACAGCCACATCCACCAACCATTTACTGCAATAACAAGAGTACATGTCATATGACAGCCAATCCAGTGCTCCATGGTAGGAGTAAACATTTGGAGACAGATTTATTTTTCTTGAGAGATCTTATAGTTGACAAAAAATTATATGTGACTCATATTCCTGCTCTTGATCAGCTAGCAGATATCTTCACAAAACCATTAGGCTATGCTTTGTTTGACAGATATAGGTCCAAACTTAGGCTTGGTGTAAAGCCCCACCTAAGTTTGAGGGGAGTGTTAAGTGTATAAGCTAAGCTAATGTGTTTTTAGCTTGGTTAGTTAGCTACTATAAATATCTTGAGTAAGGTTATTGTTGCAATGTATTTTAATACTTTAGTCAATAACAGAATTACATTTCTCTTCTCTCTTTTTCTCTCTCTTTCCTTCATCTCTCTCAAACTTTACTCTTTACCACTGTTCAAGTTCTTCTTCTTGTGTTTTGTCTCTGTTACTGCACACTCTGTTATATTATGATAAAAAAAATTTCAACAAATAAAGATCGAATAGATTCTGATAATTTTTGTTGTTATACCTTTTCCGTTTTCATAGGACAGGCAGATACAGTGGTCCTTTAGTTTGTCGTCGTGGTTCTATGTTAAGTCTATGATTCTCTCGTTCACCAAAAATAATATTGTGAAAGCAAATGTGAAAGGATAATAGGTGAGAGATATACAGTAATATAAATGTGAACACTTCTCACTGCTAACAAATTAAAGAATGCGGTGCGTGGAAATACTTGAGCCACAGAGATTGATCTCTCGATCATCACATGTATGTGTAATGTGTTCATATGTAACTCATTTTTTCCTCATTGGCTCATTGCATGCCATCTCAATTCTCTAGGGTTTAATTACTTCACTTCTTTCACATGTTGTTGACTTTTACCGGTTAAAAAAGCATTTTTGTTTTGTGTAAATTATGAATTATCTTTCAAAACATCTTTGCCAAACTATTAGTTAATCTTTTCAAAATTTGATGAAAGGCAACAATTATTTTTATATGAAGATTTAATCTTTAAGGTTATATTTTTAATGAAAATAATAACACTTTTAAAATAATAATGTTTTTATACATACTAAAATCTAACCATTTAATTTACAATTTAATGATTAAAATAAAAAATCTCCATAAAAAAACATTTTTCAAATTATCATTGTAGTATCCACCTTGATGAAAACCCATTTCACGTTTGAAAATTGGAAAACAAGAAACATTATTAACTTAATCCTTCAAACATGATTATTAGGCTTTATTATAATCTCTCATCATCTCAGTATGTGATTCTCTTGGGAAGGTTTTATACGCATTACATATATTCTTTCTTATTACTTAATTATTTTTTCCCTTAATCAAAGAAATTAACGAGTGCGTACCAAAAGATAAAAAGAAATGAATGAGTGCATGCGTCATGTAATAGACGTCATGCGCAATAACGTCATGGCCACAAAAGCGATGCTCGTGAATTCATCTAGCTAGTTCAACAAACACGTCAGTTATTATCACACTATCAACACACCACTAATTTGTTATCCATAATATGTAGTAATGCAATTTCTTTGTTGGACTATCGAAAAAATGAATGCCTTGATCTATATATACTTCCTCTTAGTTAAATGAGAAATTATATTTTAAAAAAGAAAAGACTAAGAAACCAACACATTATAATAAATAGGAAGCCAATACATAGTTACAGATAATAGCTTATATAAATTTTGAATGATAATTTAATCTTAAATATATAAGTTACGGATGAAAGCTCATATAAATTTTAGATGATAAATATTATTAGCTCTCTAATGGTTCTCTAACGTTAAATCTGTAGCACTATTCTTTAAAAAAAAATGTAAATTTTATCTTCTGAAAA
The DNA here is from genome assembly GCA_036250425.1 of Stylosanthes scabra. Taxonomy (NCBI): domain Eukaryota; kingdom Viridiplantae; phylum Streptophyta; class Magnoliopsida; order Fabales; family Fabaceae; genus Stylosanthes; species Stylosanthes scabra. The sequence goes on from JASCZI010241706.1 coordinate 3,222, forward strand.
AAAAAATAATTTATTTTCCTAGTACTTTTACTTTTACTATTAAAAATTTGCCAAATGTATAAAAAATATAAAAAGATATTTTTTATCAAAAAAATTTGTTTAACTAAATAATGGCACCCAAACATACTCAATCCATAAAAGAAAATATTAAAAAAAAGAATTAATAACATCTTAAGTTTATTAATTCCTATTGGCTATCAAAAGTGTTAATAACAATTTTTTTTCCCTTTTCTACAAGCAATCCTTAATATTTTGATCTAAACCAATGTAACTTGTTTTTTTTCTTTTCGTAGGGGCGAAGGCGGCGAAGGCCCCAAGGAAAGAAACAAACTAAATTATACAAGGTAAAAATAACCTTTATTCATAATCAACAATTACATAACCTTCTTAGGTGTGTCCTAAAAATGAAGTCTAAGATCTAATTTTAAGAATTTTCTAGAAAAAAAAAAGGTTAAGACTTTTCTTAGTAAGGCAATCTGCACTAAAAAAAAACCATCCAATCCTTAGCTTTCCATCTATGAATACTTCTAGTGAAAATATTCAGGTAACTCATCGAGTCTCTTTGGCTGTTTATTAGAACATCACAGCTTTAGAGTCACACTCCACTCTGCCTCTCATGAACTCAAGAGTTAGGGCAATGTCAACTCCTTGATTTTATTTTTTTTTGTTTGACATGATCAAGTCCTTGATTAGTTCCACATAATTCGGCATTGTAGGCTTAGCAAACTTCTATGTGCTGGGACTGTGGGAGAATCCAGTTATCCAACCAATGTAACTACTGTAAGGTACTTACAACAATTGTTTTTGTAAACATATCTTTTTTTTTTACTGGAGTAAACACTTCCAAGAATTCTTTCTTTTTTTGGTATTGTACTTGCAACAATTCATTTTGTTTTTGGTTGGCTTACTTGCAACAATTCTAGTAGTGGCATTCTCGGGATGTATGTTGATGCAACCCACTCAAGAAGCCCAATAAGCAACATTGGTGAAGCAGGGCAAGACCATTATACATCTGGGCCCATATTACAAAAGTATCAGAAAACTTCTTGTTGGGCTAAGAACTATCGGATAAAAAACCTTTTCACAGTCTAAAAACAAAACTTATCTTATTACTATTCCATTAAGGCAACACCCTTGGAAATTAGATAGTAAATAATATTCTTTTGGAAGCATTTCCCATGATGCATTAATTAGTCCTGTTTCATCTTGTTTCACCCACCCTACCGTTAAGATCCCTTCATTGATTTAATCAACAGCTAATATTTGGAGAAGTTTTCTTTCATATTCTCTTATGTGTATGTCTCACAATGAACACTCCTAATTGCTAGGTCGCACGTTTTCAATGTTGCTGTTTGTACCTTTGAGGATAGCTTGTCATTTTCTCTCCGAATAATGTTGAAGCCGCCACTTTTTCATTTGGCCATGGCTCACATGTGATGGGCCATCATAAATCATGCTGGACCCATTTTTTTTTTTTGTTGATCACCAAATCATTAATGTATTTTGTTTAAATAGATTTCATAAAAAAAAATAGAAAAAAGTTTAGGGAAAGAAGAAGGGGTAAGGATATTGAAAGATTGGATAGTACTGTTGGTATTTTGTTTGAGTTTTTTCATAAAGCACCACACGGTGGCGCCAAACATGAAAGGGACTTTGGAATTGTTGCATGACCAAAAAGGACTAGGGTTACACCAAGTTAGTAAGCTCCATCATTGAATAGGTACTTCTTATTTTGGGAGTCACTAAATCGTAGCTGGCTAGTTATGGAAAATGAAAAATTTGATTAGGGGTATTTTCGAAATTTTATTTAAGTGAATAACGACAAAAGGAAACAAGATGACCGGGAACTAAACTGAAACATTGGATAACAGTGAGGGAGGTGTGTCACGGGAAACTTTTCCTATTCTTTTACATGGTAAGATTTCTTGAGCAGTAAAGGAAATAATTGAATAACAATCAATAACAATTTATGCAGCGAAATAATAGGAGATAAAATTACATTTTGTTTTGTATTGATAGGACGTAACATAATAAAAAATTTAACATCGCGATATATTCTATCATGATATTCATTACTAAAATCTACGTTCATTTTTCACCCTAACATGTGGTGGTTGTAATATAATTTTTATTATAATCCAACTTGATTATAATCAACAATTACAGGAGTTGTCACAATTTTTTCAATGATCACACTTAAGTTTTACTCATTTAACACACTCAAGATATTAACCCAATCTATAAAAAATCAAGTATAATTCTCAACTAATTATATTATTAAACACAAAAAATAACTTATTTATCTTTTTTCTATTTACCTTTTATATTTTATTTGTAATATTCTTAATTTTAAATATAGAAAAAAAAACACTCTCAAATAGGAAAATAAATTCTAAAGAAGAAAAATTCTAGTACGATGACATCATTCTGGTCTTCTAATAATAACACATAAGTTTTTTGAATTTATGTGAGATATATGCTCCCATGCTCAATAATATCACGTGTCAACAGCTAATTTAATCGCACAAATATTATTATTAAAAATAGCTATAATATCCTTGTAATAGACTTTTTCTTAAAAGAAATACATTTTCTTTTTAGTTCCATGTCCTTTTTATTGTTGAAATCTGATCTATATGTAATAACCCCTGAAACTTCATTATTAAATATTAATTCACTGGCCGTTGTTAGAATCAAGATAGTAATTATTCCATAAATGCTGCATTATTTCTTCTTTCATTGCATATGACTCTTTGGCACTTAAATTGGAAATATTTTCTCTTTTATTTCAAATACTAATAGTGATATACTTACTATTCAAGATTTGTGCTATAATTTTTTTTCCGTGATGTTTATTGTTTTATTTACAAGACTTTGAATCTTGCTATATTCATTTGGAGTTATGGTAGATATGGTGAGAGGAGTTATTATAGAGATATATCAAAATCAGTCATCAATATATAATATATATTAAATATAAAATATATATAAAAATATTGAGTAGTGCTAGGGAATCAACATTAATGAGCAAATAGGGAGCCAATAAATCTAATTATAAATTATTATTTAAAATTAAAAATAGTTATCATACCAAACTAAAAACAGTTATCATCCGAAACTAAAAGCAATTATCATTCAAAACTGTACAAAATTATCATTCCAAACTTAACAAAATTATCATTCGAAATTTTACAAAATTATCATTCGAAACTAAACGAAATTATCATTCAAACAAAATACAACTTATCATCCGTAACCTACCCACTACCACCGTCGTTACCATAAGCAGAACCACCAACACCCCTCACTACAACAACAACCACCAGCACAACCACAACCGAACCTCACCACCACAACCACAACATAACCACTACTTAACCAACACCACCTAACCAATACCACCATTGTACAGAGAAGAAGATCTCACCAGTCACCAGAGATGCACGAAGAACAAGAAGCGGCAGCGGCTGTGAGAAGATGAAGATGAAGAAGACGAAGTTAACAAAGCGACGGCGGCGACCGAGATCTAGCTCCTCCCGTGGTCGCTCGAAGAAGAAGATGCGGTGGCTGGTAGAAGCGGCAGCGGCAGTGAGAAGAAGATCTGGCTCCGACGTGACTTGAAAGAGGAAGGTGTCGTTCCAGGTAGGCGGCATCGGCGATCAGCGGTGGTGGCGGGAGAAAGAAGAAGAAGAAGAGGCACTGTTACAAAGGCGGTGGAGTGAGGGGGCTATTGTCAGAGATTCAAGCCTTTCTTCGGCGATGCAGGAACATCCACGGTAGCTAGATCCAGTTCGAGGGCACGAGCACAAGAGACGGAGCCTTCTGCTTCATCTTCTTTTCCCCTTTCTTTGGTTGGCTCTGTTGGTTCCCAATCATTATGAACTGCGAAGTGTTTCTCAAAAAAAATTATATGTATTTTATATTTCAATATATATTATATATTGATGACTGATTTCAATATATAAATAGAATTATTAATTTATTTAGATCTACAATACTCAACACATATCAAAATACATTAAAATATTTTGCCATGTGTATATATATATCGAATTCAACTTTAGGTAATTAACTGCATCATTTATTGTGTGTATATATATATATATATTGGTTACAGACGTGTGTACTGTGTATATATTTGTTACTCCATTAGTGTTAGTAAGCAAATTATACCAACAATAACAATGTGAGATATAGTAAAAGAATAGTATTTCGGAATTTTGAGGGAGTCGATAAATTTAATCAGAAATTATCATTACAAATTAATTAAAACTATCATATGAAATTAGAATAAATTATCATATAAAATTAATTAAAATTATCATTTGAAATTGATTAAATTTATTATTCGATCAGTATCATCACCAACAACAGCATCACCATCCCCACTACCAAACCATAAGCACTATCAGCATTACCACTACCATCACCACAACAACAATAATAAAATAGAGTCTCGCAAAAAGAAGAAGTGCGTGATGAAGAAAAACAAAATCACGCAAGAGGAAGAAAGATCCAATGACGGCAAGAAGAAAAAGGAGGAGGTGGAAGACAATTGCACAAGAGGAAGAAGACAACCTGGCGGCATGAGTAGCGGTGACGGTGGAAGAGAAAAAGGGCTAGAATTAGGATTTTAACTTTTGGCTCCATGGGCTTTTATGGGCTCCCAAACTTGTGTGCTCCTATATTTTTCAAATAAGAAAATTTTCTATCCAGGAGATTCATATAATTTGTGAAAAATAATTATTTTTTATTGAAACAATAATAAATAGAGAATAAGCATTTAAATTAATTCTTGACCAATTTTAGATTTTCTTTTAAAAAAAATTATTATTTTAAGTTTTCAAAAAATAATTTTGTCACCAATTCATTATTCATCCCTTTATTTCTTTTATTAAAATTATGCATATACATATATTTTATACAAATAAACCTCTACCAAAATTTATTAAATAAAAAATTAAAAATTGTGTCTTGCAATAATAATAAAAATTTGTTGTCTCAAATTGAAATAGAGAATTAAATTCAGAAAAGAATTGAAAAAGAAAAGATTGTGTCGGAGCGAGAATAAGAGAAATATTAGAGAGTGAGATTGAGGAAGCGGAAATTCTAATTCTGGGCGAGAATTTCAATTTGAAGATTAAGAAATAAGCAATCATTTTCAATTTAATGTAGATTTAAACTCGGATCTGTGCCTAAACCTCACCCTACCTTTTTCTCTGTAAGCTTCTCTTCTTCTTCTTCACTGGTTCCCATTTTATTCTCCATCTGCTTCCATTTTTGTTCCTTTTCTCTCTGTCATTTTCGGAATCTCCTTTCTATTGAATTATAAGTTCAATTGTGTTCCGATGTGTTAGATCATATTCTTAATGTGCAAGGAAAATTGGTCTGAATGAATAGTGTCAGATTTGATAGGAAATCTAAGCCTTTAAAAAAAAAATTAGGAATTTTGAGATTCTCTATCTGAGATTTAGTTTTTGGCAGAACAATTAGTGAGTGATAGTTGCTGGTGATTGCAATTGGAAGAGTAGCTTGCTCAAATATGAGTTAAGATTTTTGGGAGGTGGAATCATACTTCAGTAACTGGGAATTGAGAAACCTGGATTCACTTGTGTGTGTGTGTTGGTTATGTCTTTAAATTATTTATATGCATTTTGCTTTGTCTTATAACTTTGAGGGAGTTGGAATAATTGTTACTTATGCTACATTGCAATATCATTTGGATACTCATAATCCCTTTGTGTTGATTGACTCTTTCGCCGTTGCTTTTCTTAGGGGTTGTTTTGGCTCAGCATTCTGTTGGTAGATGTTAATCAGATCTTCTTGTTAAAATGGGGCATCTAAAGTTGCTATCTCAAACTGGTATTCATGCAATAGAAGAGGAAAATGGGCATTGGAATGATGGATATCCTAACAAAACTACTGTGGCGTGCATGATCAATGCAGAAATTGGTGCTGTTTTGGCAGTGATGCGAAGAAATGTTAGATGGGGAGTTCATTATATGTCAGATGATGATCAAGTTGAGCACTCTCTTGTTCAGTCTTTGAAGATATTAAGGAGAAAAATTTTCTCCTGGCAGGATCCATGGCATGCTATCAACCCTGTCCTTTATCTCCAACCATTTTTAGATGTGATTCAATCGGAGGAAACTGGTGCGCCGATCACTGGTGTTGCTCTGTCGTCAGTTTACAAGATCTTGACTCTGGATGTAATTGACCAGAACACTACCAATGTTGGGGATGCAATGCACTTGGTGGTTGATGCTGTCACAAGCTGCAGATTTGAGGTGACTGATCCTGGATCAGAAGAAGTTGTATTAATGAAGATACTACAAGTTCTTCTAGCTTGTGTGAAAAGTAAAGCATCCGTAATGCTGAGTAACCAACATATTTGCATTATAGTGAATACTTGTTTCCGTATAGTTCATCAAGCAGGAACCAAAGGTGAGTTGTTGCAGCGGATAGCACGTTACACGATGCACGAACTTGTTCGGTGCATTTTCTCTCATCTTAAGGATATTGACAACATAGAGCATTCATTAGTAAATGGGAGCAATGGTTTATATCAAGAGGTATAGAATTTGTGTTAACTTTGTCCTTTCAGTTGCAATCTTAATTTGCTATTGTATTGTAATTGTTTTTTTAAGTTGGTAGGGATTGCAACCCCAGAAAAAAGGGTAGAACATAAAAGAATAATAGAATTGGCAGATGATGTTTACTCATTGTTACCTTGTGTTAATTAATTATTTAAAGTTACTAGTATTTCTATGGTAAAAGCTGCACATTTTCAAATAGTGTCTTTTAATTATACTTTGAGATTAATAATAATTTGGTTGTTAAATAAAATTGAGTATGTGGCATGCGTATACTTGTATTGTAATCACTCATATATATACACTTTTGGGCAGACTGGTGGTCTAAATAATGAACATAATTCTACAAACAGACAATTGGAGAATGGGAGCTTGAATTCTGACAGTAACGGTCAATCCTACAAAACAGACATTGCTTCTAGTACTGAAAATGTTTTGACAGTAGCTGTACTGGATGACATAACAGCCATTGACAGCAGCGGCAAGGAGGTTGATCTAGATGAACTGGACCTCATGAACGAACCATATGGGATTCCATGCATGGTGGAAGTATTTCACTTCTTATGTTCTTTGTTGAATGTTGTTGAGCATATGGGAACAAGTACAAGATCGAATACAATAGCATTTGATGAAGATGTGCCTCTCTTTGCCTTAACTTTGATTAATTCAGCTGTAGAGTTGGGAGGATCTTCTTTTCACCGGCATCCTAGATTGTTGAGCTTAATTCAGGATGAATTATTTCACAATCTAATGGAATTTGGTTTATCAATGAGCCCCCTCGTAGTTTCAATGGTGTGTAGCATTGTTCTAAATTTGTATCATCATCTTCGTACAGAAATCAAGTTACAGCTAGAAGCTTTCTTTTCCTGTGTAATATTGAGGCTTGCACAAAGCAAATATGGAGCATCATATCAGCAACAGGAAGTTGCCATGGAGGCCCTTGTTGACTTTTGCAGGCAAAAAACATTCATGATGGAAATGTATGCTAACCTTGACTGTGACATAACTTGCAGTAATATCTTTGAAGACATTGCTAACTTGTTGTCCAAAAGTGCATTTCCTGTTAATAGTCCATTATCTTCCCTGAATATTCTTGCTTTGGATGGTCTTATTGCTCTTATGCAAGGAATGGCCGAAAGGATAGGGGGCAATGGATCTTTGAGTTCAGAACATCCTCTTGTGAATTTTGAACAATATAGTTCTTTTTGGCTGGAAAAGTGTGAAAATTTCAGTGATCCGAATAATTGGGTTTCTTTTGTTTGCCGGAGAAAGTATTTAAAGAAACTATTGATGATTGGAGCAGATCACTTTAATCGTGATGTTAAGAAGGGTCTCGAGTTTCTCCAAGGAACACATCTTTTACCTGACCAACCTGATGCCCAAAGTGTTGCTTGCTTTCTTAGATTCACAACTGGGTTGGATAAGAATCTCATTGGTGATTATCTAGGGAACCATGATGAATTCTGTGTTCAAGTCCTTCAGGAATTTGCAAGAACTTTTGATTTCAAAGGCACAACATTAGACACAGCCCTGCGTATATTTTTGGAGACTTTCAGACTGCCTGGAGAATCACAGAAGATACAGAGGGTGCTTGAAGCTTTCTCTGAGAGATATTATGAGCAGTCACCAGAGGTCCTAGCTAATAAAGATGCTGCTCTCTTGTTATCATACTCAATTATAATGCTTAATACAGATCATCACAATGTACAAGTGAAAAAGAAGATGACAGAAGAGGATTTTATCCGAAATAATAGGCGAATAAATGGTGGAAATGATTTACCTCGAGAGTTCCTTTCAGAAATTTACCATTCCATTTGTAGGAATGAGATCCGTACAACCCCTGAGCAAGGTTCTGGATTTCCTGAATTGACTCCAAGTCGTTGGATTTATCTTATACACAAGTCAAGGAAAACTGCTCCATTCATCGTCTCTGATTCCGGAGGATACCTTGATTATGATATGTTTGCTATCCTGTCTGGGCCAACAATTGCAGCCATTTCTGTGGTGTTTGATAATGCTGAAAATGAAGAGGTCTACCAAACATGTATGGATGGATTCTTAGCTGTTGCAAAGATATCGGCTTGCTATAATCTTCAGAATGTACTGGATGATTTGGTTGTATCCCTTTGTAGATTTGTAACTATTTTGGATCCATTATCTGTTGAGGAACCAATCCTTTCCTTTGCATATGACACAAAAGTAAGAATGGCAACTAACACCGTTTTCACTATAGCGAATACATATGGTGATTACATTCGCACAGGATGGAGGAATATCCTTGATTGCATCTTAAGATTTCACAAGTTAGGCCTTCTTCCTGCTAATATGGCCATTGATGCGACTGAGGAGTCAGAGCATTCTACCGAAACTCCGCATGGGAAGCGTAATGCTAATTCTTTATCTTCAAGAAGTCTTCGATCTATTAGTACTCCGAAGAGATCCTCAGGCTTGATTGGCAGGTTTAGTCAACTCTTATTGCTTGGCTCTGAAGAGCCAAGATCAATTCCAACTAAAGAACAAGTTGCTGCACAGCAGAGCACCCTTCAAGCAATTCAGAAGTGTCACATTGACAGCATATTTTCTGAGAGTAAATTTTTGCAAGCTGAATCTCTGTTGCAACTTTCAAGAGCGCTCATTACTGCAGGAGGGCGGCTTAAGAAAGGAAATATCACATTTGATGATGAAGTTAGTTCAGTTTTCTGTCTGGAATTACTAATAGCAATCACTCTGAATAACAGGGATAGGATTGAACTTCTTTGGCAGGGTGTTTATGAGCACATAGCTAATATTGTTCAGTCAACTGTGATGCCTTCTGCACTAGTTGAGAAAGCAGTTTTTGGACTCCTAAAAGTTTGCCATCGCTTACTTCCCTACAAAGAGAACTTTACTGATGAACTTTTAAGGTCCCTGCAACTTGTCCTTAAGCTTGATGCACGCGTTGCCGATGCCTACTATGAGCAGATTACACAGGAAGTAAGTCAACTCGTGAAGGCAAATGCTTCTCATATTAGATCTCAGTTAGGATGGCGAACAATAACATCTCTGCTTTACATCACTGCCAGACACCTTGAGGCATCTGATGCTGGTTTTGATGCACTACTATTCATTATGTCAGATGGAGCACACTTGCTTCCTTCTAATTTTGTGCTGTGTATAGATGTTGCAAGACAGTTTGCCGAGTCGCACGTTGGACAGGTAGAGCGGTCAGTCGTGGCACTTGATCTTATGGTAGGGTCTGCCAATTGTTTAGAGAAGTGGACTAATGATGCCAAGAAAGTAATGAAGGAAGAGGAATTGGCAAAGGTGTTGGAGGATATTGGGGAGATGTGGTTGAGGCTTGTACAAGAATTAAAGGAAGTGTGTTTGGACCAGAGGGAGGAGGTAAGAAACCATGCATTGTTATCTTTGCAGAATTGCTTGACAGGATCTGTTGGGATTCATATCCAACATGATTTGTGGTTTCAATGTTTTGATCAAGTGATCTTCGCCATGCTTGATGAACTTGTTGAAATTTATGAGGCACGCTCCCAAAAGGAGTATCGGAACATGGAAGGATCCCTCATAATTGCCCTGAAGCTCTTGTGTAAAGTTTACCTCCAGTTACTCCCAGACATATCACAATCGATCAAGTTCACCAAATTATGGTTAGGTGTACTGAGTCGGTTAGAAGTATGCATGACGGCGAGAGTTAGGGGAAGGAGAAGCGAGAAGATTCAAGAGCTCGTGCCGGAGCTTCTCAAGAACACTTTACTTGTCATGAAAGCACGGGACATACTACTTCGTATTACTAGTGAGGGCGGCAACAGTTTCTTGGAACTGACATGGAAGCATATAAACAACATTTCTCCTTCATTGCAGTCTGAGGTTTTTCCTGAGCAAGATTCAGAGCAATTGGAGGACAAACAAGCTGAAACAGTTGACGGTTTGGGACCTAATAATAATGAAAACATTTCTGTTCCTTCAAATGAAAGAGCAGACCAAGATGGTGCTGGCATTGGTTAATCACAGGTGCAACCTTGTTGATAAACCTTGAAAATTGTTTTTGACTGTGTCCTTGTGAACCCATGATTCAGCCTCTTCATTGTTTTTTTTTTTTGTAGGTTGATGGTTGCTTGGGTTCTCTCACAAACAGAATCATGCAGTATATGGTAGAATTTAGAATCCCATTCAAATTTTCATTGGGACCCTTGATTACAGTAAGAATTTTTTGTTGAATATATGTTATAGCTTTGAGAAAATGTAGAGTAGTGTTCCCTCTTTAGTTGAGTTCATGCATGAGCCTGTTAATTAAGATTTATTGGGAAGATAATCTCTTGATAAATTGTACAGAACTCAAAATTGTTACACCGTAGCTGGGAAATTTTTGTTCTTAGGAAGCATTGAAGTTTATTATTTACCATTGTTATTATTTTTAAACTATATATGATGCAAAAAAAATATATTGGAATTAAGAAAATTGTATAGTATTATCAGCCATTAAAACAATAAAGTCGCCAAAAAAAGCCATTAAAACAATAAAACTTATGTCATATCACATTTAATAAAGCAAAGTCGAGGGCATTCACAAATCAGATCACTCATCTTTTTTTTCTTTTTCTACCTAAAATAATGTACATAGTAAATTGATGTGCTCTACACACTGCAGACTCTGAACTCTGCAATTAGGCAGGCATGCTTGTTGGTAATTATTCACTAGTAGTCATCTATGGTAATGTCTTATGGAAAAGAAAAGAAAACGTTATATGACCCCTAAATGGATCTCCATTCTTCATTACCCAAATAGATACACTAATATATAATTGTTAAATGTGATCAATTTGTCTCCAAATCAACAAAAGAAAAATGTTTATTTAATTTATTTTACATCTTCCATAAAATGAAAGGTTAGGATTTAGGGCGGATAAATCGGCTTTAAAGGTCTTATTTATTTCAATTTTTAAATGATTGACGATCGGATTGGGATTTTCAAATCATTATAGATGAGTTTGTCCCAATAAAAAATGGTGAGGGACCAAATTAGATATTTACTCTATTTTCAACTATCATATCTAGTAATTTTAGTTTAGATTCCACGAATCTTCAATTATTTGAAGGTTCTTATTCATTTATGTACTATTATATTATTGTCTTTGTTGTTGATGGCTAATTTTGATGTAAGCTTAGCATATTCAATTTAAATTTTGCTGAAAATTGACTTAAAGCAGGGGAGGTAAGTACTGAATCCTCTGTTTAAAATTGAGAACTAGATTATTTTTCAAGAAAGTGAAGTGAATTTTACTAAGTATTAGTTATTTATAGAATATGCATGACATTAAAATTATATTGGTCAAGAAATATGTTCAAACTCCATTTTAGATTACCTATATCATCACCATATCATAAAATACAAAGGCTTAAATTTGAGATCCAAATGAGCAAGAACATTAGCATAAATACAAAGGTACCTCCACGGATTTATGTCAGCACAAATTATTAGCCACATCCTTTCTCTTTTGGGAACTAGTTCATGGCTCTTTCTTGATTATTAAGTACAGGAATTATTATATTATTAATTAGTGGAATATATATCACATTCATTCCATTCCATTTTATCATGTTAAGAATTTAAATTTTTATAAGTATTTTTTCTTTTAAAAAAAAGGTCATTTTATTGTGGGGCTCGGAGTCCAACTGATTTAGTCAGAGAAATTCAAGAAAATAGTTCTTAAAAGAGATCCTTGTTTGCAACGAACCAAACATGAAAAAAATGACAAGAGCTTATTGCCAATTTATTTTTGTATACTTGATTTAAAAGTGTCTTGATTGAAAACGCAATTACCGAATATTATTAATTAAGAATTTTTATATTATTTCTTTCTAACAAAACATGTTAAGAACTCACGTGCGAACAAATACCCAAAAAAAAATGTAGTTTTAGTTTCGACGGTGTGTTTTGATTCACAATTCAATGTGGCTTTAAATTCGACAAAATTATATATTTATACAAAAGCAACATTTTATTACTCTTATTTAGTACAATACAAGTAGATCAGAGTCAAAATTTACAGGTTAATCTGTCAAGATTCAATTGTGAAATTTATTTAGCAAATAACTATATATGCAGATATACTTGCATAAATAAGACCAAATTAAACAACGAGGCTAATAATGGAACGGTGGATCTTATTGCACTAGGGCTACATTTGGTGTAAAATAACAAGTTACAAAAGAAAAGATATAAAGAGAAACCAAACTTAGTGTTTTGTATTTTTTAATAAATTGAATATAAAATAGGATAAATAATAAAAAATTTAAATTACTTCCATCTTTCACAAAAAGGTTAAGAAGAAAAAAAGAATAAAAGAGAAAATAGCAAATGATAGTGTCTGTTCAATGTTTCTGATTTTTTTAAAAAAAACATAAAATAAACTAATTCAATATCCTAAGACACAATAATCTTCTTGTCTATGTCTCATCATCTATATATGAAATAAGATTTTGTGTCTTATACTTGTAAAAAACACACATATGTTAGAAGCAATGTTGTGTGATTTGGCCACCTATTTTTTTTTATTGATAGAAACTCACTTGCAGTTAACTTCATGTTAAATCGATATTCTAAAATTTTTAGATGATAATTTAGTCAAATATATCAAATCATCTAACGATTATTAATAATAATAACTTCACGTGAAGTCAAATCAACTTAGGAAAATATGCCAAGAATATTCAACTTAGGCACAAATTATTAAATTTAAGTTGTTTCATCTCCTTTTATAATGAGCTACTTTTGCCAAAGCAACTTGGAAGACAGTTAATTAACAGCATCAAGTGTCAAAGGAAGGAAAAATGCAATAATTATGTATGTGTTTTGGTTGAGAAGCCGCGTTTCTGACAGACTTAATCCCAATATTAATTTGACTTATACATTTGAGTTGTTAGCTTAATTAACGTAACGTCACATGCGAGAGAAAAAAAAGAAAAAAAAAGAGAAGCCAAGACAAGAAGATTATATGTGTTTGTTTAACAACGACAAAATAAAACATGCAAAAGGTGAAAAGGTGTTTGATCTTGGGAAATATTTAGATAATCAAATCACACAGGTTGACCAATGATGAACTTTGATGAAACTAACCATGATTTGCTAATGGACGACAGTAAAGAATTAATCCAGACACGCTTTCAATAATTATTACATTGAGTTTATGAAGGATGACGAGCTTCACAATCATATATAATCGTGCATCATGTTCTGTTAATTTGACGTCTTATTTATAAATATTGAATTCATGTATTCATGAACAGAAATATTCATCGTAAAAGATATATCTTCATTATGATTTTGTTAGATGTATACATAAATACATTGAAATGGTTTTGCTAGGTGTACACATAAACACATGAAACACATAAATCTTTTCTACTTAAAAAATAATTAATTAAAATGTGTTTGTGTGTTTTGTGTACACCGATATTAATTGTTTTGCATATATATCTTATGCAGCCGGGAGCCACGAGACATTCGAATTCATTATCTAATTCCTCCAATTTTCTTATGGATTTGATACAATATTCTTTACATATCTAGATGATATACTATGAATGAAGGTGGAATGCCCACCCTTACTTATTGGATCATGTCCTAATTCTTATATCACTTAGGCTTACTTTAATTTTATTACAAGTCTCATATTTACGATGGATATAGACTCTTGAATGTTTATAAAAATGAGAAATTTCTCATCTCATGAACTAACTTTTTGAGTTGAATAGGCCCACCTAATCTCAATTTAAATAAATTTGATTGTCAAAATCATTTGCACGCGTCCCATCTAATTAGGGGATTATGGGCGTCATCTATATATAGATAAAAAAATATAGGTAACCAATATTTTTCTAACCAATAAATCAATCAATAAAAAATAGAACATCCATATAACATCCAAAACATAAAGAAATAGAACATTCAATATAAATTGTTGGATGATATTAACTGATTTTTTATTGGTTATCTAACATTGTTGGTATACTATAAGTGCTTGTGTGTGAGTTTTACACACACCCTTTTATCAAACATCACTTTTACACCCTTATAAAAATACGTTTATTATAGGCAGACCACAAAAAAGCGAAGGTGGTTAATGCCTCAATCACCGTATTTTATACGAGTGTCAATTTGGTGATTGCTAAAAGAGTGTGTGAATAGCGAAACCGTTTACTAAATCTTATATATAAGGTGTTATATTTATATTTGTCAAATAAAATTTGTTTTTATAATATTTTAACTTTTAGAAATTTAATTATTATTTCAAAGTTACTTAAATATTCAATTTTTAATTTCCCCATCCCTTAGCTTGCATACGTGGTTGGCTATATATTGCATCTGTGTCATTATTATATTGGTATATATATTCAAACCTAACAATATTCATTCTCTATTATTATATGAACAAATTAAAGCAATTAAGTATATGTGCACCAAATAAAACCTATGATTTTCTAATACCAATAAACGATTGAGTTCAGTTATTAGTTGCTTTGCTTGGCAACAAAATTATTTCTTGTTGGTTCTCGTCACACTCAATTTTCTACATTTGAATAATTTATATTAAAGTACTGAGAGTAGAGGGAAAATAGGTAAAAGAAAGAAAAAGAAAGGGAGGCTATATCTATATCTATATATATAAGAGAATAGTTACTGTAATGGAACAGAATTATAAATGGCCTATACATACATAGTTGTTAATGTACATAGAGAATTTTTTTCACAAGTAAGTAAATAAAGAAATTTGGAAATAAGTCAACACTATTGCCGTATAGGGTTTGATAGAAGCTTCATGGATCCAATTTGGCAGTGTTTTCTTACTATCATAACCGTTATGTTGCTAACACAGTTGCTCAAAATGGGGTCCCACTTACCCGGCCTGTCTTTTATTTATTTTCTTTTTTCCTCATTCCAGTATCCACCCTTGAATATAATAACTAAGTAAAATAAATAATTATATAAAACCAATTTTTAATTGTTAATATTTTTATTACAATCCAACAAAAATTCAATTACTATCGGTTTACGGCTTAAATTAAATATTCTATTTTAAATATTTTATTTTTAAAATATACAAAATTGATTGATTATTACTTGTATTAGATTTCGAATATTCTATAATTTTTATTGTGGACGTTCAATAAATAGTGGTTACGGATATTTTATTTTTTGTTGGTTGATTTGTTGATTAGAAAAAAATTAATTATCTATATTTTTTCTTTCAACAATGCTAGTAACCAATAAAATTCAACTCATATCAGCCAACAATTTAAATTAGATGTTTTATTTTTTTAGATTTCAGATATTTTATTTCTTTAGGTTTCATATATTCTATTTCTATTGTTGGTTGTTTTACGTTTCGTATGTTTTATTTTTGAAAAAGTTATAAATATTCCATTTGTTTTCATTGTGAAAGTTTTATAAATAATAATTATAAATGTTCTATTTTTGACTAATTATTAATTATAAAAATATTCATTACCTATATATATTTTCTCTTTTTTTATTAGAAGCAACTAAACTTTTACGCTTAGTCTCTTTCTGTTCCCTCATATATATATATTTTCTCTCTTTACTTATTCATTAAACTTGATCACTCACTACTCAGTGAGTGAGTGAGTGAAGAAGTGATGAAGATGGAGGAGGAATATGATGATGGGTGGTTGATGTGGATGAAGAGAAAAGAAGTGATTGTTGGAAAGAAGAGTAGTAATTACTCATCATCATCATCATGGGAAGAGAGGGCATTTGCAGAAGATGCAGCAAGAGTTCTTGGTGGAAGCACATGGCCACCAAGATCATACACTTGTACTTTCTGCAACAGACACTTCACCTCTGCTCAAGCACTTGGTGGTCACATGAATGTTCACCGAAGAGATAGGGCCAGGCTCAAACAA
The DNA here is from genome assembly GCA_036250425.1 of Stylosanthes scabra. Classification (NCBI taxonomy): domain Eukaryota; kingdom Viridiplantae; phylum Streptophyta; class Magnoliopsida; order Fabales; family Fabaceae; genus Stylosanthes; species Stylosanthes scabra. The sequence goes on from JASCZI010241706.1 coordinate 19,736, forward strand.
TCTACCCCCAATCTCATATCATCATCATTTGGTACTTTCTCCTTTCTTTACTCTATGCTACATTCTTTCTTTTGGCTTCAATATAGATCAACCTCAAGATAGACCTTTCGATTATAAAATGAATATTCAGATGCAATTGACTTTATATAAGGTTATTTGTTAAAATCAGTTAAATTATTTGACATTTTATTAAAGTATGATGTTAACGATTTTAAAGTAATAACTTCATATGAAATTCACCTGAGTTTCTATACCACTATAAAGCTTACTTGCTAATATATATTAACTATTATTATCTTTGTATATGATAGTATGAAAATATTTATAATTATTTTTATTGTTTTAATAGTGTTCACGGGAGAAGATAATCAACATGTTATAATGGGCCCTTATTCTTCTTCAAAAAAAAGGGGACAACAGAAGAATGCTGAGGATGATGAAGACAGCATGATGATCAGTTGTAAGAAGATAAAGACTACTGCTACTACTACTACCATTTTCTGTATCAAGCCATATTCAAAGGATAATGGAATTGAAGACTTGGATCTTGAACTCAGGCTAGGTGCCAAACAACAAAAAGTTAACTAATTTTGTTATTATTTATTAGTGTATATTGTTTATTTCAGACACAACCAAGAACTATTGTCATGTTAATTAGTGTTGAACTGTTGATCACTGATCAAAGCTTCTATTATTTACTACTAGTCTGGTTGCTTGCAATTATTCTTCCCTTTTTTTTAAAAAAAAAAAATTTGTCAAGGCCACTTTTAATTTTAGGGTTATATTAGAGAAATGCTAGAGAACCATCACTTTTAATTTATTTTAATCATTATCTTTAATCATCAACTTTTAACATTTCTAATTTATAACTTAACATTCATTCTAACCAACACTTTTAAATGTTGATGGTTAAATAATGATTAAAATAGATTAAAATTAATAGTTATGTAACATCTCTCGTTATATTAGGAATGGAGAAACATTGACGAGAGGAAACTTTTTTTTCTTATTAGCTGGAAAACTAAACCTTGAATATATTATGAAATTAAATGTTTAAATTTTATTATTCTTTATGTGGCTAATGTTTTATTTGGACAAACTTTTTTTCTTTAATTTGTTGAAAATATATCAATATATTATATGAAACTTATAATAAATTAAATAAGTCCACAAAAAAAAAACAACCAGTTATTGGGCAATGAGAAACTAAATATATGAGCTAGGGTTTTACACTGAAGGGCCACATAAATTAACAAAAGTTTAACAACTAAACTAAACATTTTTCCCCATTATATATGAGACGCAAGTGGGGGAGATTAGTGGTATTCTTCTAGATAATATATTACAAGAATAACGTTTTAGATATAATTGTAAATTAAATATTTTTGTTTTTTTACTTCTCGATCTTAATTAATTTTATTTATAAAATATATATGATAAACATGAACGACTACAAATGCGGTAACACTTAATAAATTTTCAGGTAATGCTTCTTATATTATGGGAAGCGTTTTCGGTATACCTGAGAATTAGGTGTTCCTGTATTTTTAGCTCTTGATTTTAATTAATTTTAAATATAAAATATATATATAATTAAGATCAACGGCTAAAAACACAAGAACACCGGTGTCCTTATATTATGTATTAATTTTGTTTGTTGGTATATTTTGTGATGTGATGAACAGTAGTGAGAATAGTAGTTGACATAGTTTAGACATGGATGCATGGAGTGAAACTGCAAATATAGAGAGGAATCAGAGAGGGGAGGTAAAAAAATAACTGTAAGATATTAAAAGTGAAAGTGATGAAAGAACAGACACACTCACTGAGCAATAAAAAGTCACTTCCATCATCACTAGTTAGCTACACAACATTACACATATATATATTCATTCCACATCCATCATCATCATATAATAACTAACACAGTACTACTATTCTATTCAATTTTTTTTTTCATGCATAAATCATCACTCATGATCAGTTATTCAGTTACATCTTCATATTGTTGATTGTATTATTCTTGTTACTTAGTATTGTAGAATACTGATTGATACATATTATGTGATGAGTATTGTTCAACATCTCCGTCCATGCATGAATTCAGCACATACACACACATACATGTTGAAATTCTTGATTCCTCCGATCCGAATGGTTCCAAAAATCCAATCTAATCAAAGCACCAACTACGCACGGAATCAAATTGAATTGAGTATATAATAATGTTTAGTAGTTAGTAGTGTTACTGGGAGAGGGAGAAGAGAGAAGTGAGAACATCACATCAATGGCCTATAGTCTTAACGCGTCCTTGTTTTTACTCTTGGTTTCATGCATACACATTCATTATTAATTAATATTACATAAACTTCAAAAAGCCGGAGGAACGAGGGAGCCCCCCATCCACTATAGGACCCTAGAACTGTCCATATATATATTTCTTATTTTTATGTGAAATTGTGAATCCATAAAATATGGACATAAATCATACATACATATGCAGTCCTATAATATTTCTAAAACTACTACACGTTTATTATTTGTTTAGATGAATATGATGATGTATGTATAGTTCATTGAAGTCAACTATATCTCCTGAAAAAAAATTAAAAATAAATAAATAAAACATTGAACTCACAAGTCACACCACACTACAAAGACATACTACGGCAGATAGCGACTCACCATCATATATTTTAATAAGAATTTCGGTTACATTATATATAGCTCAGCACTTAATTTTAGTAGTACAATAATGCTACGGAAGTAACGTTAGAGAGCCCATTTAGAGAGCCAATAATTAAATTATCATCCAAAATCTATATGAGTTATCATATTTAAGGCAATGATTAAGTTATCATCCAAAATTTATATGAGTTATCATCCGTAACTCATATTGGCTCCCTATTGGTCATAATATGTTATGACCCTAGTCTTTTTCTTAATAGTATTTATGAACTTACCTATAATTGTGTAAATCTATTTTGCTAAACTAAATTTAACCAAATTATTTATTCTATGTAAAATAAAATATTATTTTAATATCAAATAAAAATTTATCTATGTGCTAATTTTTTTTAATTTGACATCGAAAAAGTATTTTATTTAATATTGACCAAAATAAATATACAAATTACATTACGGTATTATTAAATAATAAAAAAAATGTTACTTTAATTTTAGCAACACTTGTTACATATTATTAAAGGTCTATAATAATCACCACAAATATAGACACTAGAGTTGAGCATTATTATTATTTCTATGAGATAAAATCAATCAGTACTTGTAAGTGTTACATATGTTTAGAAGATCGAGAGAGGTTAATTGTTTCTGGTTAAAAAAAAAAAAAAAAACAGTGTTAGCCAGCTTATTGTGTGACACAGACCGTTCCTCCAGAATACACGGCGACGTCACGGTTTTCTTTAATTTCTTTCTTTCTTTGTATGGAAAATCAATGAAATATCTGTCTTCTTGATCTCTGACTTTGTGTTTTCTTTGCAGAGTGTGCATTGCTGTTTATGAGGGGCAATTCCTGCTACCACTTTCTCACTCAAATTTCCCATTATGGTCTCCACTTATATTCTTCATTGTTCACTTCCCTATCCTTCTATAGCTTCTACCTCCCTTATTCCCCCCATTCTTGCATAGAGGACATTACCTTCTCATACACCATAGTAGATATATTAATCATGAAAATGATGGAAATAAATTCAAGTTCGGCCTTTAGCACTTTTAATTAATGTTATCTTTATTATTGACGTGAAACCATTTCAATCAATAACTACTTATAGTTAATAAGAAGAAACATATACTTCGAATTTAATAAATATTTAATTTATAATTTATTTTGGTTTTATTTTTTTATTTTTATTAGAAAATAAATAATAATAATAATAAAATTTTATTTTCTATTTGAAGTTTTCCATAAAATTTTAAAAGTACGTAGCTGTAAAGTGTAAACCAAACAAATCTTTCAATTTTATTTAAAAATTGTCTATAAAACATAAATGTAAAAGTAATAAAACAGAGGGAAAATATATGTTTATTTATACTCGTTAATTATAACTTCATCAGTATTTTTGTTTATCTTGTGTGGTAATAAGCTGTTAAGTTGGTTCATGGAATGAATTATTCCATCAATGGAGAGAGAGAGCACGAAAGACATCACATTGGCAATTGGGCATGGGCATGGGCATGACGATGATCTATCGATGATGTAATGTTCTATTAGGTATATTATATGTTTCTATATATGTTCATTCAATTTATTTGGTGAATGAGTTAGATTTAGATATTTTTGATATTGGAGAAATTTTAGTTGAGAGACTAATAATGAAGTGTTACAAATGCCGCTACCTACCTTAATTAGGAGTTTATTATTGTGCCCTTCAATTAGCTAGCAGTGATATGAAAACAACTTAACAAACATTTGGCTCTGTAAATTAATCCACTCAATTGTTTCTGAAAGGAACATTGACAAATGATACTTCGCAAATAGAAAATTTGTTGGGATCTATTTCCTTTCTCACCCCTCTTTTTTTTTTTTTTTTGGGTTTTGACAACCCTAAAACAGGACTATATAATAGAATATAGTAGTGGTATGGTTAATAAAAAGAGTTTATTTAATTATTTATTTATTTTTAGTAAATAGATGTATGCATGTGATTTTCTTAAGAAAAATCTAATTTTGGAAAATTTTATATTTTTTAGTCAAATATCTTATATGTCGAGATATACATACAAGTTAGCTAAATTAATTATCTTATTTAATGAAAAATAATATAATTATGTTAATTTTTTTTTAAACGTTCAAATTTTAATCCAAGAAGATGAAGATGAAGAGAATCAGTTTAGAGATCCATAGAGTTAGGGTCACCAATATAGTCACTAATTATTCATTGCTTCAAATTAAAGAAACCATGATTACACTAATATCCCACAAATTAGCAGATTAGATTTAAGGGGAAAAAAAATTTCTAATAAGTATAATTTTACAGTTAGATGAGTCAAGTAAAGTAGATTTAAGTTTAACTTTGGCCAAATTAGACCCCCCAAAGTCCATAATAAGGCACCCTAACCTCCCTAGACTACCCTGCCTATGTGTCGCCCTAAAGTTCAAACCCTGAACTAGACATTTAAGTAGCAAAAATTACTTATCATTTATGATAGGAGAGATGGTTATTAATGACTTTTTTTTATTGAGAAGATCTTAAACTCATTAGACAAATGTAGGTATTGGAGGCAATACTTTTTTTTTGGCATTAGTGTTGGAGCCTTGGAGGTAATACACTAATGCATGTTACTTCTTTATTTTGGACGTGTGCCTAGTTGCTTCCTTTATCTCCCATTCTTTTAAGATCATTTTTGGGTCATGAAGTCTAATTTATTTTTCCTGTATGCTGCTTCAGTGCTTCTTTTAACGGCTCCTGAACTTTGATATGTGGGCTTTTATGAAGATCTTTAAGACCAGAATTTAGGCCCAAAATATCTGGGTTTGAGCCCAAAATGTGGAGAAAACCAGAAACTAGTGTTTCTTGTATCACAACAAAAAAAAAAAGAAAAAGGAGATACAGTGCCCCTTCCCCCTCTTCCAAAAACAAAAAGGAGTTAGCTTGCTACTACTCAACCAAGTTTCATGTCCAAAAACATTGTAAGAAGAAAATAAAAAACTAGCTAGCTACCCAATGCAGGTGAGCATATTCTGCAAGCAAATAGAAGTTTAGAGGCCAGCTCGTGTGTAGGTCAGTGGCAACTGGCAAGGAGCATGGTCTCTTGTGCTGAGCATCCGATTTCGAGCTCGACATTATGAGCAAGGCCATTAATTTACGTGGTGGGAAATAAAAAAAAAAAAAAGAGAAGGTTAGAGTGCAAAACATTCATTTCAAATTTTAACGTGGTAAAAATTTCCAACATTTTCATCATTAGATTTGAAAATTGTTCTCAATATAAGCTTACAAGCCAACTCAGTTGATTGAAATTCGAATTTCGAACAAATTTTCTTGTAGGGCAAGTGCATCGGGGTATCATGCTTTTTTTTTTTTTGTGTCTAAGCTTATATTTTGTTAAAACAAAAATGACTTTTTTACTATAATTTTTTTATAATAAAAATGATAAATAAAATTTTCTGACAAAATATTATTTTTTATTTTCTTGAAAATGATTTTTTTTGAGATCGTAATTATTTCTAGAAATTTATCTAGTTATAAAAAACTACTAATTATTTTTTTAAAAAAAAACGTGATTGTTTGCTTTAAAGAAAAACATCGATTTATCTTCACTTGTTAAAAATATATAATATAAAATTAAACTTTTTTTAATAAGAATATATCATTAACAGTTTTTACTTTGTTAATATTTGGTTTGTTAACATCTTAAAGAAAAAGAAAAACGTTATAAAAGAAACATTCTTGAAAAGTGTGGCCTATTGATTTAACACGTTAAAACCGTGGGCTTTTGCTTGGTGAATGGTGAAGGTTGTGAGCAGAATTTAGATGAGTCATGAGTGTTACAGTGCTAGTGTAGAGCCGGTGTAGTGCTACTCCTATGCATGCTGGTCACGTGGTCTGGGTTTTGGTCATGTCACCTGTGAAGCGTTGCAGAGTTTGAGGCTCAACCCACCCTCCCTCTCTAGGCAACTACTATAATCAAGAGCTCAGAAACATAGTAAACAAAATTTGTTATTTAGTCATATTTTAAAAATACAATTTACTAAAAAAAATAATGATTTAAGAAAATAATAATATTTTTAAATAATAATTATATGAAGAGTAATGCTAGGAACTAATGATAGGGGACCAATAGAGAATCAATAAGTGTAATTAGAAAAAAAGTGAATCGTAAAAAAGGAGAGATAAAAAAAATAATATTGGCTCCCAAGACTTTCTCTAAGCACTGGTCAGTACTACTAATGAGTATTGGCTATTGAGTAATGATGGCATGAATCATGCATATGCTTTATCACACATGCATGTGTAACCATGAGTATATGTGTTGTCATTTATTTATGAATATTTGAATAATAATTAGTTAACATATACTTTATGAAAAAATTAATATCCTAACCAATTTAATATTTTTAACTTAAATATTTATTATAATACCTATTTTTCAATTATTATTTTTATAAAATCTATTCTAATTATTTTTATCCAAATAAATATCTTATTTACTTCTAAGCTCTAACACAACTAATACTCAACATATAACTTTGTTTTAGTACGTCTGTAACTTGTATGACATTATTTCTTTCGCTTACACTATAACATATATGGCTGTTTCCGGTGGTTGTTTAGCGGCGGTTGTATGATTTTATACAACCGCCACTAAACAGGCACGTTGGTTTTAGTTTTTCTGGGGTTTAGCGGCGGTTATTTCAAAACCGCCGCTAAATAGATGTTTTCATGAGGTTTGGCGGCGGTTTACCAAAAACCGTCTCTAAACGAACACGTACTATCAGACTTATGTATGGCATTTAGCGGCAGTTTTGAAATAACCGCCGCTAACATATTCTTTTATGGTTATTATTTTCTTATAACTTTATTTGTTTAAGTGTCTAATTTATAATTTTTATAATATATCTTTACACATTAATAATATTTTTTTTATTAGCATGATTAGTTATTTTAAAACACTTTATGAATTAATTTTTTATTTAAAAAAATTAATATTTTTAAGAAAATTTATAATCATACAAAAAATATACTACACAATCGCATGCTACTTAATATTTAAAATTAAACAATTAATATAAATGATAAAAATAATATTTCACATGGCGCAAATCTAATTAATTAAAAAGTATTGAACTTTAATTTTTAGAGTTAACAATTTTTTATAAATAATAATAAATCATAGATTAATTAGACCTCTTAATAAAAATATCAATAATTTAATTTAAATTATTCAAAACAATGTACAATATGAATATTATAGAGACTTTCATAGAAATAATTAGTATAGCGTTATATGTATCGAATTTTGTGTTGGCTTGGTGAAAGACATGCATATGGAAGGAATTTGGACCCTTATCTCCCGGGTTCAAATCTCACTCACGAAATTATTACAATGAATTATCAAAAGAGGGAGTCTCTTAGTGTGTAATACCGCTGATGTACTGTGGAGGAGCACAGTTAAATAAGAAATAAAATTTTTTAAAAGGTGGTGTTTTAGCCGCTAAACAACACTGGTCAAATTCGTGGAATCGGTTTAGCAGTGGTTTTTAAAACCGCCGCTAAACAATAAATTGGTTTGCCGACGATTGTTCCAGCGATTTTGAAAACCGCCGCTAAACCGTTTGCCCGCACCTGTATAGGCGGCGGTTTTGAAACCTGCTAAACTGTTTAGCGTTTTGAACCGCCGCTAAACATCTAAAAAACCGCCGCTAAATCAATGTTATAGGAGGTTTCTTGTCTGAACTTCACTTCAGACACACAAAATTTTTCTTTGTTAATTAAATTTATTATTTTTATGTTGAATAATTTTTTTTTATATTTTAATTAGTTTTCATAACAAAGCATATTAAATAAGATACACAATTTAATTTAATTTAATTTAATTTAATTTATTCTCGAATTTCACTGTAAACTATGCACGTGTACCTGCCTCCTTCTGGTGGCCCCTAATATCCAAAATCCAAATGACCAAATGATACGTAAACCTTTCATTCATCTTTGGAAATTGCATTCCATTCCCAACCTCCTTTCTCCTCCATTGCCGTATCCACACTTCAATTCTGCCATAAAAGCTCAATTTTTTTTTCAAAAAAAAAATAACACACATTATTTTGGTGTATATTTTTATATATCTTTTATTTTTAATATAAAAAATAACTCTTAAAGAAGAGAAAAAAATTAAAATTTTATCTTTCATACCACAAAAAAGTATACAAAAGATATTTGTACAAAAAATGCAAATATAATTTTCAATTTTTTGAATTCATTTTGTAAGAGGATGTTAAGAATACTCATTAAAAGAAAAAAATATAAAAATAAATAAACAAATAAATTTAAATATATTTGATATCATTGGAAATCTTAATTTTTTTTCATTTAAAAAAAATTAATTTTTGTATCCTTAACACGTTTATTATGAGTATTAGTTAATCTTTCATTAAAAAAAATAAATATATACAATTTTTTTAAAGTTTTCTTTTTGTCTCTAAAGTTTGGAAGTTTTAAAAATATTCCTGAAGTTTAATTTGATTCAATTTTATTCCGAACATTTTCGATTAGTCTCAATTTTACTTCTATTGTCAAATATTTAACGATTAATGTGTGGTTAATAATATGATTTCTATGTTTATTCTGAAAATATTATTCATCTTCATCATCAATTCATCATTATTATGAAATCATTTTTCTTCTCTCTTCAAATCATTATTCTTTTCAAACTTATTTCCTATAATCGTCGATACAATTATCATCATTTCTTCCTCCCCTTCACATCGGCGTTGACGTCACCACCATGATCTCTACAAAAGATTATTAAATCTCCATATTTGGCTGGTGTTGGTGTTGGTGGTGGTGGTGATGGTATATAAAGAATTATAAATTTGGAAAAGAAATTTTGACCATAGGTTAACTATAAAAATTTGAAAATAAAAGTAGATTTGAAATAATTCAAAAACATTAAAGACATTTCTAAAAGTTTTAAAAACATTAAGAATAAAAAGTTTATTTTTTATATTTCATACAACTTTTTTAGTAGTGGTTGTTCATAATATTTTTTTTATCCGTAGTCACTCACAAAAAACCCAAAAAAGGAGATGAGAGATTTCTACGCAGAATAGTTCAGAATGAATTACAACCAAACAAATAAACTATAAAACCTAATAAAGTTTAATGAAACAAGAAATTTCATCTATTATACTCTTTAACATGGTATATTCCTCTATCATATGACCATAACAATTTGCTGTGGTGAAACATATTCCCCAACACCCCACATTTATCTTATTCCACCTAAAGACCTCCATAATTTAAAACTTTTTTTCCATCTCCTACCAATTCAATATATTATATATGGTTTTCTAATATTTTTTCGCATTCCAATAGCATGGCTAATCCCTCCTCCTCGTCACTATTATCAAAGAACAAGCCACCTCTACCCTAACTTCTTTTACAAATCCACTTTTCCCTTACCACCTCTTTAACCTCATTTTTCTTCTTTCAGAAGGACCAAACACCACGTTAATCACACAGACAAAGTTCTTTTCAACAATTTTTCCTCTCAATAATAACCACCTAGCACACTACAACACAATATCACACACAAGAAATTAGAGTTCCACACACAAATACCTCCAGAATCTGTCAATAAATTACGATCAACTTTACCCCTTTTATCTATACAATACTAAAAAAAATTAATATTGTTCTTCCTGCAAGTTCTTTTCAACAGTAATTTCATTTCAGTTTGAGTTTTATACATGCACTCAATTTTCTTGTTGTTAGGGTCCTTTCTTGAATACACCAGGTTTTCTTTTCTTGTCTCTGCACCTTAGGTCTCAAATCAGCCATTTTCTTTCCTTCAATTTTATACTTATTCAACTTGGCCCTAACCTCTTCTTCTTCGCTGCTGTCGATGAATAAACCCCCCTTCTCCAAATTTTTTTACTCGCGGTTGCTTCAACTAGACTGTCATCTTCATCAGAAATAGATTTCTCATCAAATGGCGGCACTGACAAACCACTATTCACACCCTGTATGTCAATTATTGCCCCTCTGCAACCAATTTGACACTGGGCACCAATCGTGCCTTCGTGATCTATGTTGTATAAAGACTATTCACTCACAGTATCATAACCCTCAAGCATGTTGTCCTCACTCCCATTGCATATATTCGATTTGTTGAGGCCATCGCAGACTCCAACACCGAGACCAAAATTCGCTGCTTGAATAACTGTTAACTGTCCATTAGCAATGTTATCGTCAACTCCATCAACTCCAGCAGTATTGCAAGGCACCTGACCATTCCTCCCTACATCCATGCTGTCTACCAGTTCGTCAGTCAAGTGAAAGTGATGCCACGTCTCGTCGTTTAAACGATAAAGCGTTTCATCACTTCTTTCTTCCTCACTATGTGATCCCTCTAACGCACCCACTAGATTGAATGGCGAAGCATTAATAGCCAGCAATGCAATCTCTCCCTCAGCTTCTATTACTGCCTCTCTCTTAGATTGGGGTAATGTCTCAACCATAACAGAAATACTATGAGAATGGGTTTGAATCAAGCAAGGTCCAAACTCGAGTGGATATGAACATGAGCAGCTCAACCCATCATTTCTTTCTCTATTTGGGCCCATCATTCGATTTCTTGATCCACTCGATTTTTCTTTGCTAATTTTTTTGGCAATACTGTACTCATGTATCATGGGGTCCATATCCATCCATACAACCCTCTCATCTAAAATGCATTCCCTCACCGATCGGATCACGATGTTCTGCATCCCTTCCCTAGTCTCCTCAACTTCCGCGCCTCCACTACCGCTGCACGGATTAGATTTTTGCACAAGCCTCGACACACATTCAATGATTGCATCGAGTTGGGGGTCCCCAACGTGTATCTCATTTAAATTTGCCTTTGTTTTGCTCGTCAGCGACTTCTCCACTTCAGGCAGAGTCTTTCTCACAAGTGATCTTGTACTCAGCTATTCCTCTAAAACAGAATTCTCAATCTCCTCTTCCAAATCTGGGTGCAATTGAACGGTGTAGACTTTAGATCCAAACTCTTTGACCAACACCTCAAAGCACCTTTCATCAATTTTGACAGAGATCCATTCGTGTACTCTCACCCATTGGTAGCAGTCGATTAAAACTGTTACTACACTATATGATTTCGACTGCTCTGTTCTATCATCAAACTTGACTACCTTGCCCCAGGTTCTAGCAATTTTACTGAAATTCTCTTCACACCACATAACAACTTGCATCACATTATCTCCAACCATACCCATCTGGATAGGCTCCAGAATTTCTCCCAATGAGGCCTGGTTTCGTCGAAATACCTCTGTAGCAAGTTACTTTGCAACACTTCATCTTTGATTTCTGGAGAAGAAAAAGTTATCAAGCACATGTATAGCCCAACATCTCTGCACTCAATCTCATCAAGACCCCCCCATTCTTCCAATAATTTGTCCATCACTTCCCTCAATTCAATGGGTCTTGTGCAAACACGAGTAAGTTTCTTTGTAATCTTTTTTCTGCTCGTCCGACCAAATGGCCTCTATCTCTTTTCTCTGTTCAGCAATCACTTTCTGGTTCTCAATTCTGGGCTCTGAACTGTTGATTCCTACGTGAGCAGTCTTATTAACGTCCACCCCTTTCTGTACCCATGTTTGTTTCAACATTGGTGGTTCTCTTATTTCTTCCTGTCTAAGGCCCCCTTCCGAATTATGAGAGTGGCACATAAAGTGTATGTTCACCCCACAAGTAGTCGTTCAATCTTCCAATGGCTTTCATGGCTCCACCATATGAGCAGTATCTGATAAAAGCAAACAGACCCTTCACATTCCTTCTCTCCTTTCTTGATACAAAGATATCTAAAAACATTGTGAAACCAATTTGCTCTGGGTCCCATTGCGTCCACTTCGAACTCTGATGTCCCTCAAACCCACTGTTGTTAACCCTTCGTACTCCTGGTACAAACCCACCCCCACTCTTCTCCTTATTCCTTCTTCTGGCGTAGCCGGAACCCTCACTGTGTTTCCCTCTTTCTAATTTCTCAACCTATCTCTCACCGTCCAAGAATATTCTGTAAGAATTGTTGAACTAGCTATTCTGTTGGGTAGGTTAGGCGAGATATTTTTAGGAGTATCTATAAATTATTCAAATACCTAAAAGAAAAAAAAAGACACCATAAAAAATTAACGAGTATCCCATATTTACTTATTATATACAGTAAATATTAATTTCTTTTTTTAGAGAATACTTATGTTAACTTCTTAAAAGAGAAAAAGTGTCCAATGGTATTAAGAAATGTTAATAATATCATATAGTTATGTATTACTTAAATTATTTTGTAATTAGAAACCAAAACAAACTATTTTGTAATTATCATTTAATATTAAAAATAACTCAAAATGTTCTATTAACCAAATTTGAAATAATATTATTGAAATTTAATTTTGATATATATTGGCATGTAAAAAATTTTACATGATTTTTAATCAAATTTATATATTTAGATAATATTTTATTAATAGTAGGATAAAGTATTGTTTCATCCTCACCATTTTGCCTAAATTATAAACTAATTATCCTAATGTTCTAATTGTAATATTTTAGTCTTGAAAAATTTCAAATATTCTATTTTAATTTAAAAAAAGTTTCAAACGATATCAATGTTATGCCATAGTTAAATTTGAAATGAAAAGATAATTGAAAAAGTGAAATATACATTATTAACTTTTCACCCCCACAACCACATAATAAAATATTAGTTGCCAAAAAATTAAAATAATGATAAGAAAAAGAATAAGTTAGCTTTATATCTCTTCATTTAGGTTTTTCATAAAACCTATATATACCTTATTAAGTTATTTTTTTTTTTTAACATTTTTTTTCCTAATAGTAATGTTTAGGATGCCTAGCTATCATGTTCGAGAATTATTATTAATATTAATATTACTTTTTTCACTAATTATTCATTTCAAATTTAATGGTACAACTAAAATAAAATTTTTAAAAATTAAAATACAACGATTGAAATATTAAGTATTAATTTATAGCAAACTTTAAACTAAAATATTACCCTATCCTCAACGTTTAATAATGTAACAATATACTATTACATATTTATATGTAAAACTATTTTATATAAGAATTTAATTTTCATGCACCGTCAGTGTAAAAGCGTTTTACACAGGCATTTAATTAGGTATTACCACATTATCAAAAGCAATTAATTTTTAAACTCACTACTTTTAAAATCATATAAATGCATAAATTTAATTGGATAACTATGTAAAACTCTTTATATCGTAGTCCCTCAAAATTAAACTCTTTATATAATCGGTGCATGAAAGTGAAATTTATATTATTGTCCTAAAAATTCTTCACGCAATAACATGAAAGCTTTTGGAATTTTTGGAAATTTTCCGCCGAAGTTCACTCCTTTACGCCATGAAAGTGTCACACAAATTCACAAACAGTGGCAACATATAACACTAAGAAAAAACAGAAACGGCAATCATTATATACGGGGATTAATTTATAAACATTTAATAATATAAATGTTAATTAATAGATTAGATATTTTCTTTTAAATTCAAGTTAGAATAAAGATTGTTTAACCCACAGGCACGTTACTTTTTGAGAAAACAACGTTCACGGTTGCCTATTGTTCATAACCCTCCATCTTCGTGCTTTTTATCAATTTTTTAATCATTTATCATTATCGTGTGATTAACTACTTAGGTAAAGAAATGGACAGCGACGACTCATGATAATAATTAAATTAAATTAAATTAAATTAAATAAGTAAGATAATGCTAAGATTCTAAGAACAATTTGTTATTATGCTAATTAATGGACTTTATTTGAGATAAAGGTATCAAAACATATATTGTTCAAAATATAAAACCTTATAATCCTTATGTAAGACCATTCTTACCTCGTAAGTTAATTTTTGAAACAAGTTAAATTCACTTAATTTCTTATAAAAAATATTACCACAAAACCCTAAAACTAGAAGCAAATTTTTTTTTGCGCTCATTATAATATCTATTAGACTAAAAGTTCAATAACTAATCCCCAAATACTGTAGAGATAAAGTGCGCGACTCAACCAACTTGGGTTGGTTTAATGGTTAGCTCACTAGTCTGTTTAAGTAAGTGTCGGGATTCGAATATCGCCTTATGCATGTAGCAACATAGTGGCTAGCGACAAATTTTTAAATGGAGCTCAGATCCGCAGATTATTAGTTTTCGACCTGTCTGATTGGGGAATACCTTGAAAAACTTAAAAAAAAAAAAGTGAGCGACTCTCCCAAGCAACCATGCAAGCTATACATTTCTATTCTCTGGAGAGTATTGAATCTATCTGTGCTAATTTGCGTTGGCCGAAAGATTGACAATTCATGTCCAACATCAACATTTTGTCCTAATAATAAAATAACTATAATTTATATACACTATAAATTGACTATTAAATCAATTATCTATATAAAATATTTGTTACAGCAATACAAAAAATATACTAAAATAATTTAAATTATATATTATATATATAATTACTAATAAATTTTTATAATAAAAATTTAAATGAGTTATTTTGATTTTAGTATAGAAAAAGTATTGATAATAACAATTAATTACTTAAATTAAAAATAAAGTTAAATAGTAATTATAAATGAATTAAATTTTTTATATTATTGATTAATATTGGTTAATTTTTTCAAGTTACCTATTACTATTACTATTTTTTATATCAATCATGCTATTTGAACAAGTGTTTTTAATAACCAAGTGGAAAACCAAGTAATTTTGAAATAACACCCCCACTCTCACCCTAAAGCGCGTGAACACGCGCTCTTCTCATTGTTTTCATCGTTGCCGTCTTTTTCTTCATCATCCTCCTTCCCCGTCTTTTTCTTCATCATCCTCATTCGCCTTCTTCTTCTTCTTCTATGTCTGCAACTTCTTCATTGTCTTCGTCGTCTTCTTCTTTTTTCATGTCTGCAACTTTTTCTTTGTATTTATTGTTGTTGTTGCTGTCGTTGTCATTGTTGTTGTTGTTGCTGCTACTGCTGTAAAATGCACACAAATATAAAGCTTTAATCCACCGAAATATAAAGCTAAAATGCACACAAATATGTTATTAAAATCCACCGAAATAATAAGAAAACGACAGCAACACGTTTATTCAATATCTCACAGAGTGCACACAAATCCATGTTTGAATGGCTTCCTTGTTATTTCGGTGGATTCTGAGTTAGTTTTTGTGTTCATTTTGCGTTACTTTGGTTGCTATTAAGTTTCGTTTAGTTCTGATTGCATAATTCCATTTTTGAATGGCTTCCTTGTTATTTCGGTGGATTTTGGGTTAGTATTTGTGTGTATTTTGCGTTACCTTTGTTGTTATTAGGTTTAGTTTGGTTTTGATTGCATAATTCCAGGTTTTAATGACTTCTTGTTATTTCGGTGGATTTTTGGTTATCGTTTGTGTGCATTTTGCGTTACCTTTGTTGCTATTAGGTTTTGTTTAGTTTTAATTGCATAAATCCATGTTTGAATGACTTCCATATTATTTCGGTGGATTCTGGCTTATTGTTTGTGTGCATTTTGCGTTACCTTTGTTGCTATTAGGTTTCATTTAGTTTTGATTGTATAATTCCAGGTTTTAATATTCTAAACTCAACCGAAACAATAACCCAGAAAACACCGAAATAATATTCTAAACTCAACCAAAATATAAAGTCAAAATGTACACAAACACAAACTCCACCGAAATAAAATGCAACACAGAGAACACAACAGAAAGCTATAATCTAAGAATAACAAAGTTATGAAAAAGTAAATTGATTCAGAACACAACAGAGAATAAAAACAACGAGAATGAAAACAGAAATTACGCAAATCAAAACAAAATCTAACAACGAGAATGAAAATTGAAATCTAACAACGACAGCAACACGTTTACTCAATAATTCACAGAACCCACCGAAATATAAACCTAATATCCACCGAAATAACAAGTACACATTCAATTATGGAATTATGCAATCAAAACTTCTTCTTCTTCTTCTCTATTTTACAATGCTATCATTATTATTGTTGTTTTTGTTGTTGTTGTTCTTCTTCTTCTTCCTCCTCCTCCTCCTCCTCCTCCTCCTTAAAACAGAAATCAAAACAACGAGAATGAAAATAGAAATATAACAATAGAGAGAGAAGATGAAAATGAAGATCAAATCAAAGAACGTTGAAGAATTCAAAATCGAACGTACCTCACGTAAAAATGCAGAAAACGACGCAGATGAATGATGCAGAAGAAGAACGTTGCAGAAAAACATTGAAGAATGATGAAGAAAAGAAGAATCACTAATTCAGGAAGACGAAATCGAAAATCGTTGTTGAAAAAAAAAGATGAATGAAGCTAAGGAAAAAGAGAACGAATGAAAAATGAAAAACTGAAATTGGCTGAAAACAAATATAGTTGTTATAATAAGGGAGAATGAAGAGGCGCGTGGTGAAATTTGAATGGTTAACCACTTGGTTATTAAAACCACTTGGTTACCAAGAATTATTGTTTTTATATATATTCCATTGAGGATCAAAGTTTTGGTTTACTAAGGAAAAATTCATTTTATTGAGGATCACGGGTACCTAAAGATTTGATTATACGTAGATAATATCTAAGGACATAATAATATCTGTTGCATATGATGTGGTCTACATGATTTAACTTTGTGATTGCAAAGATGACTTGAATAGGAAACACACTATAAGCAAATGGGCACAAAATTCCTCCAGCTTGATGGGGAAGAAAGGGACAAAAAAATGTGACAGGTGTTACCCAATGAAATAGCAAGGAAAAATATTATAATTAGATCATTAGACTAATTAATATAATTATTGAGGTTGGCATGTTGAGTATTGTCTATGATTGAAAATGGACGGCAGAAAATTACATTAATTCGGAGAAGGGGAAAAAAAAAAGGTTTAATTGGAAAATATGATGGGAAACGTGGCAAAGCGGTGTGTGCGGAGAAGGAGGAAGGTGGAGGTGGGAGTAGCATAAGTTAGGGTGCAGGTAAGTAGTGGCCACGCGTCGCACGATAAGACTACGGTGGAGACTCAGATAGTGTGCACAAGCATCAATCCAATTTTGACATGCAGTCCTACACGTGTCTCAATCTCCATCCTCAACCGGCTGCAAATTTAAAGAAGGTGTAACGTCACATAATAATGATATTTAGATAGAGCTGTCAAACGGGCGGGCGGGTCAAATTTGAGCCGGCACGTTCCGAGCGACGAGTCAAAATTTAAAAAACGAATTGTCTCGTATTTTAAACAAGTCTAGAAAGTATCAATACGATTCGACTCGTCCGAGTTAAACGAGCCGATCCGTCTAACTCGTTTTTTATTTTATTTTTTTAAAAAAATATAATTATTATGTAATTTTAGACTTTTTTATACTTTATATCCATAAAAAATCTAAAATATACCTCACATATTAATATATTTTCACATTAAATTATATAAAATTAAAAAAATTAATTTAAAAAAATAAAATTTATGTACCGAAATAAATTTTATATATTAAAAAATAGAAAAAAAAAGGGAAAACGAGTTAGACGAGCCAACTCGTGCCCGCTTGACCCGAACCCGTCTAACTCGCGAGTTATACGATTCGAGCCAAATTGACTCGCTTTTAAATTAGCTGTGATTTTACTGGCTCGACTCGCCCATATTTATGAGCGATCCGAGTCGACTCACGAGTCACGACTCATTTTGACGGCTCTATATTTAGAATTGCGTTGCAAAAGCTAAAATATTTAAAATTTAATTGATATACTGGTTGTGTAAAATAAATTCAGAAGTGTATTTAATTACATGATATTATCATATCATATTATGTTAACATAGTTATCAGTTAATTATCTTGAGTAACCAAAAAAATATTTTTTACATTATTGTATGAATAGTTATTCCAAAAAAATGACTATAATTAGGTAATGAAAACATATCATTCAAAACTTAGTGTGCCGATCATGTGAAACTTATTAGTAGTAAATTAGATTAATTAAACCGAGAGAAATAGATGATTTGAAATCCCATACAAACAGATAATGTAAAACATAATGAAATATATTAGTTAAAGATAATTTTAAGATGAAGAAGTTTTATGATACGTAGTATGCAGAGTTGTACTATTTTTATTTTAAAAATTAAAAAATAAAATAAAATAAAATACTTTATTTATATGATTGAAATCTAATCGTTTATTAAAAATAATTTTCTTCTTTTTATCATTCTCCTCTTCACCCTATAGCATGTACCATTATTTGAACTTTATATATATATATATAGGTAACCAATAAAAATTCAGCCAACATCAATCTACAACTTAAATCGGATGTTCTATTTCTTTAGATTTTAGATGTTCTGTTTTTAGATTTCGGATGTTCTATTTCTAAAAAAAATAAAGTTGGCAGAGGTTACTTTAGGTTTCGAATGTTCTATAGCTTCCATTGTAGATGTTCTATAAACAATGATTTCGAATGTTCTATTTTTTATTGGCTGATTTATTAGTTAAAAAATTATTGATTACCTATACTTTTCCGTATATTAATAATAATGAGGTAAATAGAAAAGTCACTGGCAATGAAAGTCGATGGGGGTTGACAGTGGTGGCTAGTGGCACTATAACAATTCCTACAAATAGCGGCGATTTTCCCAACCGTTACGTATTCGTGAGCCGGAAAGATTTTGCGATGGTTCTTAAACCTCTTATATATAATAAGAATCTTGTGTTTACAAACAACCGTTAAACATCACCTTATAAATTTTGGTAATTAATTTTGAAAATTAATTATCTAGATGAGATTTGAACCCAGGACATAGTGGTCCAAGCTTCTCCTATATGTATGTCTTTCACCAAGTTAATTCAACATTCAATACATATAATATGTACTACATTGATTATATGTATTGAAATCTATATAATATTCAATTCATTCATTATTTTAAATGATGTAAATCAAATTATTAATATTTTCATTAAGAGGTCTAATTAATCTGTGATTTATATTTTATTTATTTTTTATAAAAAATATTTTTATTAACTCTAAAAATTGAAACCATAACTTTTTAATTAATTAGATTTTATCGATGTAAAATATTATTTCTATTATTTAATTTTTTTTATTATAATGTAAAAAATAGTAATTAGATGCTAATAAATTCATTTTTCACATTAAGGTATATGAAAATTGTTTTTCAAACCCATCTTGCAGCAGTTTATACCAAACCACTGCTAAACACTAATATTTTTCTCCTAAAACATGAGAAAATGTATTTTTAGTGACATTTGGACAAAAATCACTGCAAAACCATCCAAAAAATCGCGGCTAATTGTGGTTTAGCGGTAGTTTTCAGAAACCATCGTTAAACAACCGTCTGCATCTATCAAAATTGTTATAGTATATGTGATGGCTAGTGGTGAAGGTAAGTGATTTATAGTGATAGGTGAAATTATAATGTTGAGATAGAGCAGAAATGAGAAGAAATAAAGATAAAAGAGTCATTCAAAAAGAAATTGAAATTTTCTTAAATAGTTAATTGATATGGATTCAATTTTTATTGATTAGTTAGTATTATAATTAACTCATAATTGATAAATATGATTTTACATGTCTCTGTATTTCTGTCCTTTTTTTGAGTACTCATCTAAATTTTAATGTATGTTTCCGCAATAATTTTATTGGATACTTCGTTGAAAATGGTTGAATAATGTGATTTACCTAACAACACCCATTCTTTATTTGAATTATTATCCCCAATTGTTGTTATTTTTTTTTTCGACGGGAGAGGACCTATAAGAATTAAAAACGATAGATTTTTCTTTTACAAATTTACTTTACTTTACTTTTATTACAACAAATATGTTTAAATAGATTTTTCTTTTACAAATTTACTTTGCTTTACTTTTATAATTGACAAAGTATTTGCAAATTTTGAAGATCCATCATAAACTTTGTTGTTCATGTTAAAAAAAAAAAACTTTGTTGTTCACACTATGAGACTTTAGTTGTTGATGATTTCCAATCTTAGTGTATTATTTTGTATTTATATTACAACATATTTATATTTTGGTGTGAGTAACTAGAATTTTATATATATTCTTTTCTTATAATCATGTTATTATAGCAGAATCTCATGTGGATTCATTTGAACATACATTTTAACATCTTAACCATATTAGCCAAAACCAATCAATATACGGATGAATTTTCATATATTCATTTAGATAGAATTTAAATTGTATTTTTTTTAAAAAATTCTATTTGTAAATCAAAATCAGAGTGGGTTAATATATATATTCTAGTAGTTAATTTTAATGGTTGATTTTGATGTTGAAACAATATAACTCATTGTAAAATACAATTAGTCTTGATGTACATCTCTTTTTGGTATACACCTCCACCCGAGTCCCAAACGAATAGGTTTTTACTGCTAGAACGAACAGGTTTTTAAAAGCAAACGAACGGTTTTTTAACTGTTCATGTCAACTATAAAACATGTTCGTTGTATAAATAGATTTCTGTTGATGCACGAACAGAATATTACTATTATAATGAACATGTTTTTAAAAGCAAACGAACAGGTTCTAGAACCTGTTCATATCAACTATAAAAATATGTTCGTTGTATATATAAAAACCTATTCGTTTGGGACTTGGATGAAGATGTACACTAAAAAGAGGTGTACATATAACATTGTTGATAAAATAATTACACCTAAAAAATTAGATTAAATTATCGAAAATGTCCCGAGAGTATAAAAACAACTTTTGCATATTCAAATGATAAAAGAGCCCCCCAAAAATTAAAAAAAAAATCAATTTTGGGAAAAAAAAAACTCTTAACATTAAATTATTCTGTTTTTGACTTTGTTAAGAAAAATGTTGAGTTGGCCTATGAAAAAAATTGGATTTTTTGAAAAATTTATTTTTTCATTTTTGTCATCTTCATAATTTGTGGGTAACATTTTTTTATTTATATTTATTTGCATTTCACATGATCACATCAGATTAACATTAAATTTTGTTCATAAAGCTACAATGCTTACTATATATAAAATGACTTGCAAGATTGCCTTAGTCATGATTATGCAATATGTGATATTCAAGGAAAGTTTATCATATTATTGAAGGGAAACTTAAGCTTCAACTGAATCTTCAAGTCCAAAGTTGTACGTGCATATTAATGGATCATGGATGCTTTTGAAAGTACAATACATTTGTATGATAATAAACATATATGCCTATTACATAAGTATTACTAACTAGAAAAAAATATAATTACTTACATTAGTGCTGAGTTTGCTGATTATTATTAATTAAATTCAACATACCATGCATTGTTTATTTATTTTTTCATTTTCACGATATCTCTCGTTCTGTAAACTAAGCCTAATCCATGGCAAACCCTTGCAATTGAATGAGAAGTATGAACCCAATGCAAGATTTTTCGTAAACAGAAAAGAGCATAACAAAATTCAACAAAGCACATGTAGCTTTTTCATGATTTTAAAATGGCCTAGTTTATGGTTTCTTTGCTGTCCAACTTCTTGTCAAATAGAACCTCTACACACATAACACAAAGCACCATGAGCAAGCAGCTCCTGATTTCACGAGCCCATGCTAAAACTTACCCTTTTATGTACCCATGATGATCAGAGCTTTCCCTATGAACACTACTATTACCTGTTTATGTACAACAGCAAGAGATAGGAGGCAGCATGACTCAAGAAGAAAGACAAAACGACAAGCGAAAAAGCGGATGAGTGATGCCGCGATGGAGGGCGCGTGGACCTGACCAGATATCGCAAATCCAAACAACAATCTCGTATTCCACGATCCTGCCACGTGTTCACATCCCTTCGCCGAGTGTCTTAATTAACAGTCACACACTCACACCCAAAAAAATAAAAAAAGAGAGAGAGAGGACGCAAAAAAGCATTTTAGAAGGAGAGAGTGTGTGAAGGAAGTAGTAGAGGACCACATGCGTGTCAGAAAAGGAACAAGTTTTCAACCTACCGTGGAGCATTATGATTGGGCCACGTATTGGCGTCGCGAGAGGACAGGTACCCCACGTGTCGAAATAACGAGCTTGTGGCGATCAGATCAAAGGTCAGGATCGCATCTGTGGAATTCAATCGTTCGACGTCATACCAACTGTATGTGTCGGATCATGCCCGTGACGGTGACGGGCAGCCTGCCCGTGATTAATGTGGCCCCCAGGTGGCCCCCCTCCTCTTCTCTCTCTTTCCCTAGAAAAGCTTCCCCCAAACCCATTTCTCTGGGTCTTTAATTTCCCTTCCCTTTCGAATTCTCTCTACACAAAACAACCAACCCTTCTTCCCACTATCTCCTCTTTTTCCCTACTATTCTCTTCGTTCTCCATTGAGTGAAATTAAATATCACAAGGAATCAAATCAAGATTAAATTAAATCAAATCATCAGAATCACAATCTCGTACTAGGCTTGCCTAGCTATAGCTTCCAAGGTTCTGTTGCGGATAAAAGTTTAAGGTTTCTGAAGAGTTTGAAGAGTTTTGTTATTTGATCTGTGTGGTTTGGAACATGGCTGGGATTTGTTGCGGTGTTGTTGGAGAGGGAGAGACTCCAAATCCAATTGAGCCAACTTCTTCACGGCCTTTATCTCGCCGGAGTTTGGACCTCTTGCCGTTGAAATACATTGCCGACATGGCAGTTCCACCGGCCGAGAGCAGCCGTAAGCGGCAGAAGCTGGATCTCTCTGCCTCTCCGGCGAGGGAGTGCGTGAACGCAGTTGAGAGTTCCGAATCAAGCGGTAGTAAACTCAAAGAAGAGCTTAACGCCAAGAATAAGGAATCAACAAAACACGAAGAAGCAAGTAGTAGTTCGGAAGTGGCAACGTTAATTCCCTCGGAGAAAAACGAGGTTGTTGAAGAGTGTCCCAAGTATGGAGTCACGTCGGTATGTGGCAGGAGGAGGGACATGGAAGACGCAGTTTCGGTTCGTCCCTCGTTCTGCCAAGTTCAAAACGGCACAAACAAAGACGATCAAAACGACGCGCCGTTTCACTTCTTTGGTGTATACGACGGTCACGGATGTTCACATGTAAATAACTCGAACACCTTGTGTGCACCATGGTTTTTGTTAGATGTAGATCTGGTTCATAGTTATAATAACTAAACGTCGTCGTTTTGGTTTTGTTTAGGTTGCAACTATGTGCAAGGAGAGGCTTCACGGGATCGT
>JASCZI010241706.1:51362-63206 GCA_036250425.1 Stylosanthes scabra
CCGAAGAATAACCTACACAATAAAAATATATAAAAACAACGTATATATTTATATATAAATATTTTATAATTAATCATATAATTGATTTTTTATACAAAAATAATTTACTCACATCGAGTAATTAGTTTTTTGTTAGAATAAGGGTTAATGGTCAAATTAGATGAGCTTATGGTGAACTTAGATTAATTTAGTAATTAGCTCATTAATTTACTTAAGTAAATATCGGGATTTGAATCTCCCTTTATGCATGCAGTAATTCATTGGTCAGTATCAAACTATTTAATAAAGCACGAATTTTAAAAAAAATTGATAATATAACATTATCCTTAAAAGATTAAAAATTAATTTTTCTGTGACACATTAACAATTTTTGTTAATGATTATTCACATAGAACATTAAGTAATATATTAACACCTTAAAAATGACGTTACGTTGATTTATAAGAGTTGTTTGAAAAAAAAATTAAATTATTTTATGCGATAATCATAAATAAAAAGTTAAAAAGTTTCATGAAATGACTGAATGTCATATATTTTTAATTTTTAATTTTTTTAGTAATTAATTTGATTGATAAAATTTTTTATAACCGATTTGAATAATTATATTACGACCTATATCAAAGTGCCACGTAATTTTATTAGAGGGACAAAAAATAATAATAAAGGTAATAGATATTTGGGATTGTTGGCACTCAAACATTTAATCAAAGGTAGCCACGTCCGGACGTCCCTTTGGTCTCTTTTTTTAGTGTCGCCATCTCTTAGCTGGACTAGATTTGCTCAGATTTGATGCCCTTTTGGTTTGGCTAAAGACTAGTTCCATCCATCTAGGTATCCATTTTCCTAAAATTATTTTCATTATTTCTACTACCTTGACCAAAAAGAAAAAAAAAATACATATATTAAATAAGATAACATAAAACAATAAAGAAGAGTAAAAACAAAATTAATACAATTTTGGGATATAAGTTTTAGCTTGACCTTATATTAGTGACTAACATAATACTAATAATAACCTAATGTGTGTTTAAAATCGATTTAGCTAACCTAATTTAGAAATTGAGATAATCTTTTGAAACTTTCTTGATATGGCAAGGCCCATGAGGCATGTGTTATTCTTCTTGATTTGCAACATGGCATCCTCAAATTAAATGATGCACATGACAACACCCGAAAAATTAAATAAATAAATAAGAAATATATTATGGATATGAGACTAACTCCAACTGCTACCTTTTGAAATATATATTAATATCTTATAAAGCATGGACACTTCGTACACGTTTCGGACACGATACTCATCGATACTCATTTGACACGCGTGTATTCTGTATTTCATCCGTATTCTTAAAAAAATAAAAAAATATATTTTCGGACACACGTGGCACTTCAAAATATCATCACGTATCCGCGTGTCTAACTTTATTCTTAACTTACGTCCTTAAAATGAGTTTAAAAGTAGTATATATTATTATTTCTCAAAACTAAAAATTAACTTAAATATGTTATATAATTAAAAAGATATTAAAAATATTTAAAAATAATAATTTAAATTTTAATATAAATAAAATATCAAGATATTATTATAATTTTATTAAAAAATACATTATATTTTATATAGAATAAATCTATATGTACCATTGTGCACACCTGTACATACTATTTAGCAACATAATGTTTATATTTTCTGTGTTAATGTTTATATTTTCTGTATTGCTAAATGGTGTGTACAATTTTATACAATGATACACCTAATATTATCCTTTTATATATATGTCGTGTCCCCATATCTTATGAAAAATTGAAATTGATGTATCGACGTATCGCATTGTGTTCCGTGTCCATGTTGTGCGTGCTTCGTAACTAATATCTTATATCTTAATTACGTAGGAGGGATAAAAATGTTTTAGGAACCATTAGGATCAACAAAAGAACTAATTAATGACGCATGACATATAATATATAAGAGATATTTTAAAGATATGATTGCATTAGTCAATCCCCACTCCCATTGATCAAATATTCTTGACAACCAATCCAACTTTTGAACATGAAATTTGTATTAATATGATTAGCCCCCTTAAATTTCTAGATATATGAGATGGCACGATCTAAGTGAACAATAGTCACACAAAGTTGATTATTACACTTGAGAAAAGAAAATATTAAATGTTCAATGAAAACTATGTTTATAATTAAAACAAAATGTGATTTTTTTTTTATCGCTGTCTTGATGGATTAAAGACTACTAATTTACTAACAAATATAATTCAAATGATATTCATTAATTAAAGACTAATTTATCAATAAAATATAATTTAAATAATATTTATTTTCTTTTTTAATAAAATTCTCGAGTGCGGTAGAAATTTTGAATTTGAATCTTTTTTTTAACATATTTTTAATAAAAAAACTAATTTATTATAAATAAAAAACTCATTTATAAATATGTCATTAGTTAATAATCAATTGCTCCATATATAAAGTAGGATTTAAACGAGTGTATTTTACCGACCCAATTTGATTATTAATATGGGACTTCTAGACATACATGATTGGATTATTGAATTATGGTAATGTTTCTCCCTCCTCAATTTTAGGTTACCAATTTTCCAAACAAATTTAGTCATTCTCTCTTGCATTGACTTAGGACCGAAATAATTAACATGTATTTATTAATTGGTTTGTGCTGACCTAGCTTAGCATAGTGCTGGAGATTTTATGTAACAATAAACGTTCTTTTTTTTTTTTTCTAAGTGTTATGAACTGTGTATATATATATGGTGTTGTTAGGATAAGATTGAGACATGAACACACTCGATCAAGGGTAATAATAAGCCAATGTTATAACTTATAAGGACATGAATAAACACAAACCACATTTTCATTCCCCCTCTGCTATAGAATCGGATAAGGATAAAGAAATTTTTAGCAACAATAGCTCTTATATGCAATTATTCTATCCAAACTTTGTTACATAAAAATCAATCAATTGCCAACAAAGCACACACTAGAGAAATGTCCTAATCATCAACACGCCATAACCCATAATGAAATAAATAAACAAATAAATAAATAAAGAAGAAGAAAAAAATTAGGGTGGCAAATTCCATGTGTTTTCATGCTGGAAATTTAGAAAAAGAGCCACGTATATATATTATTAATCAATATTATTAATTATGTGAAGAATATATTATATAATGAGAAAGAAAAAGTTTCATGCATCCCCAATTCCACATGTTATAATTTTGAGGGGATATGAATTGCACACGTTTCTCTAACATCCCTTTTCTATAGACAAAATTAGAATAAGGAAGAACAAAACCATACGAATATGTTTTAAAATAGAAGCATATATGGTGTTACCAAATAAACCACACATACCTAAAACTTCCACCGTTCCACGCCTTTTATGATGAGATTGATGGTGAATGTTCCTCTTTTGATGATTTCCTAAATATACTATGTATCCATAAGGAATATTGTTGGTAAGGGAATAATAGCTTGAGAAATTAAACCATTATATTCATCCAAGATTAGAATGAATTGAAGAAGATTGGCCAATAATTTATTTTCTTCCTCTTTTTTTTTGGGACTTTGGAGCATCAGATTCTTGTATAATTTTATTCATGTCAAAGGACTAAGTGGAGGCAACTCTATCTTACCCATGATGATGATGATTGAATTACGCACAATGAAGATAACATGCCTTTCTGAAATCCAATTTCCTCAATAAGGGAATTATTATTAGTATTGTGAGTATTGAAATGAAAACTGTAATTATTGTCTTATGTCAAATTGTCAATGCAACTGAACCGATGACCTAATTTGACGAGTTGGTCCAGTTAAGGCCTTTCGGCCCAATACTAAGCGCAAAAAGTTATTGGGTTATATTTAAGGAAAGATGCCATTTCAATCAAAAGGATCACAGCTATAAAGTTAGTGTACTCTAATACCAAAAAACCAAAAAGTTTGTGTACTCTTACTCTTAACCCCAAAAATAGTAAGCCCGAAGAAAAAAAAACCAAAAAACAGCAGTCGAGACTTGGTCAAACTGGGGAAAGCTGGGTAATATCACTATATCAGTGTGTGTGTGAGTGAGGGGGTAATTAGTGCATCCTATGCTTTATTATGTGATGTTTTGAGTGTCCTGAATTACAGCCTTTACTTTGTTTCCAATGGAATGATTATAAGTCAGGGTCTGAATCTGTGGTTATTAATATTAGATTATTCCAATGGAAAGAATTTGAGTAATGCTAGGGAGCCAACGTTACGAAGCCCATAGGGAGTCTTAACGAAATAGTGGGTGGTAAAATAGTAAAGAGAAAAGAAGGAAAAACCTATTGGCCACCTATTGGCTAACAAACTATGGCTCCTTAAACTCTCTCAAAGAATTTTGTTGTACCATCATTTTTCAAAAATGTTGTATCTTATTCGGCAACTGCCATTTCATCTGAGTTAATGC
This sequence comes from Stylosanthes scabra, assembly GCA_036250425.1. Taxonomy (NCBI): domain Eukaryota; kingdom Viridiplantae; phylum Streptophyta; class Magnoliopsida; order Fabales; family Fabaceae; genus Stylosanthes; species Stylosanthes scabra. The sequence goes on from JASCZI010241706.1 coordinate 55,828, forward strand.
TCAAATTTATCTCGAATGATAACTTTATCAAAGATACATTTGTTAGTCATATCCGTCTTTCTATCTTTTAGATAATGACTTGTCACATTGGCATGTTGACTAATAATTTTATGTTTCATGATTAACAAAATTTTTTGAGGATCAATTTAGATAATAGACTATATTCTAGAGGCGAATTTGAACATTAACTCTTTTTGATCGTTATAAACATGGTGTTTCCTGCTTGACATGATGATATGAACTTTATTTCCTTTCCATAACTTAAGTTTTGTACACAGATGTCCAGCTGATTTTTTTGGATTAATTCACATTAAACTGATCCCTATTTATTTGTCTTCTTAGAAAAGTAAACAAATTATTTCTTGTTGGTTGCAGACAATGTCGATTTGGGCACTGCATGCGAAAAATATTAGAGTTTGCTGCCTTAGCATTATTGATCCTGGTATCTTTTCGTTCTATGAACACTTAATCATTTGGCATCATAAACTAGGTTTACATCAACCTTTGTAAATTGTTGTCTTTGTTTTTAGGTGATTCTGATATCATTAAGACTCTCCCTGGCGACCGGCAAAAGTAGATTGGAAAGTGTTTTGCTTGTTATGTCCTGCTTTGGTTTGGTTTAGACATGGATGTGAAGAGTTTAATTTGTTTCAAGCTAATCGGTGTAAGGTGCATTGCTTTGGGGATTCTAGCAGATTGTATATTGGAACAATTTTGGCATTCAAAATTTTGAACATGCTGTAACTGTTTAGTGTAACTAATATAATGGGCAGTAAGCAGGGGCTAATTAGGTAGTTTTTATGAGTAAGTAGCACTTGTAAAATAATAAAATAAATAATAAAATTATCATTTACATAGTATTTATAAGTAGTAAGGTTCCATTTTTTTAAATTATTTACGGGCACTAAGTTTGTCAAATAATTAAGAGGTATCATTAAAAAAATTCTAAGTTCGTATAATTGTTGTCTGATTAAGTGAACATACTAAAATTTAAGAAAGTGATACCAAGTTAGCTCAACGATTGGACGAACATATTGACAGTTTTTTTTTTAAAAGAAAGTTGGAATTGAAAAATTAAAGTTGTTTTAATTTTATTTTGAAATTAAATATTTTATTTTATTTTATTTGTTTTAGAAAATTTTCCAATGATTTTGATACCGCCAAAAGGAATAATGATCAATTTAATCATTCCCAAATCTTTTTCATTTTATTTTCTCACATCATTGTTTTATTTTTTTTTCAATTTTGTTTTTGTTATTCTCACATCAGTTTTTTTTTGGGGTCAAAACTGATGCTTTTAATTTAGCACAATCAATACATGCAACCCAAATGGATCCATCCATTTTCTTTAATGGACTTTAAGAGGAAAAAATGGGTTATCGATTTTTTTTATTGGGTGTTATTTATCTGAAAGCTTGCCAACACACCCATTCATTTGTTGAAAAAATAGAAAATTATCAATGGGACTGATCAAGGCCTACAAGGCCAACGCAAACTCATTCAAGAAGCCTAATAAGAATCTCATTCATGTCTATTGAGTGAATCCATTGCGCTTGGAACCCCGGCGGGTCAAAAGCAGAAGCAACTAATAGACAATTATAACTTATAAGCCTTACCTAGTCATAAACAAGGCGACTAATTAACGATGGTGCCCATGGATTATGGTTGTACAATAATATACATACATTGAGCAATTGCTAAATTCTGTGGCTGGTAACACGTGCTTGTGCGGTTTTCCCCATCCCAGTTGTTAGATGAAGTATTTTTTCTAGATTTTATTAGTACCAGGCCCTTTTATGGCAACTTCTAGTTTTTGCACTAGACACTTCCATATGTATGCTGATCACATATCCTATGGTGGCCTTCTCTAAATGCCACCCTGAAGATCAGGCGGCCGTTCTCCGCATAAAGGGAGAACTGAGAAACCCCCAAGATCTCACCACTTGGAACGCTTCCACCGACGGTTGTGGTAGACGATGGAAGGGCGTCTCGTGCAACATGCTCATCTTCGAGCCAATGTACCGTGTCAACAACATCGACCTCCTCACCATCACACTCCCAAAACCCACACTCATCCTTCCCTCCTTGGTAGACCTCCGCTCCCTCATCTATCTCAGGTTCTCCAGAATCCCCAACCTCACCGGCTCCATCCCCGATTTCCTCTCCTCCATCAAAACCCTCACCACCCTCGACTTCTCCTACAGCAAGCTTTCCGACCCTCTTCCGGCTTCACTCTCTTCACTCTCCAACCTGCACACGCTTGATCTCAGGAACAACGACTTTTCCGGGACGCTGCCACAGAGCTTGACTGAGCTCAAGTTCTTGAAAAGCTTCAACGTCAGTTACAACAAACTTTGCGGTCCCACACCTCAGGGCGGCAACTTGCAGAGGTTCGATGCTTCTGCTTATGCTGGTAACACGTGCTTGTGCGATTTTCCCCGTCTCAATTGCTAGATGAAGTATTTTTCCTAGTTTTTATTAGTACTAAGCCCTTTTATGGCAACTAAATTAATATGTAATGAAATAAATTAGGGCGCCACTTAAATGAAGTAACTGACTATGTATTTTGCTGAAGTCGATTACCTAGTTAAACAAGTTTGCAAATTAAACGAACTAGTCAAATCGTGTTTGCTTCTTAACTTGCTAGTTTTTTTTTAATTACGGTTCATGTGCTAAACCATATTATCGTTCAGGTGGTGAGAGTTTTGATGGAGGAGAGGAAATTGGGGATGGAGTGGGCGAGGTTGGGGATTCGGGAGAGCCTCAGATAGATGAGGGAACGAAGTTCTACCAAGGAGGGAAGGATGAGTGTAGGTTTTGGGAGTGTGATGGTGAGGAGGTCGATGCTGTTGACGCGGTAGATTGGCTTGACGAAGAGCATGTTGCACGATACGTCCTTCCATCGTCCACCACAACAGTCGGTGGAAGCGTTCCAAGTGGCGAGATCCGGGGGTTACCCAGTTCTCCCTTTATGCGGAGGAGGGCCACCTTGTCTCCCGGGTGGCATTCAGACAAGACCACCACGGAATATGTGATCAGCATACATATAGAAGTGGCTAGCGCGAAAAATAGGACTTGTATCACTGCCATTGCATGAACTTGAAAGGTATAGAAACCCTTTAGAAATGAAAGAGAGAAGAGTTAGAAAGTAGAAGAAGGAGAAGAAAAGGAGAAAAGTGCAAATAGAGTTGTGTTATTATCTTTGAATGAATAGTTACTTTGAAATAATGCAAGACTACAATATTTATAGTACTCAGAGCTTTTTCGCTTTTGTAATAAACCACTAAGAGATTTCAACAATTAAATTAAAAATTTTAAATTACTTTAAACTCATTTTTTTGTCCCTCAAATATACATATTTTATTACTGCACTTCTTGATCCACGTTGAATGTTTAGTGAAAAATGGTAAATGCATTTACAATTGCTTTTTGAAATATATGTAAAATAATTACATAGTATTTTTTTATAAAATAAGATTTTTTTGGGTTAATATTAATTAAATAATTAACCCCTTATTAACTCTATCATTTCTATTTATAAAAGAAAAATAGTAAAAACATTTTAATGAATTGTATACTTAAAAAAATATATTTCATGTGTTTTCCAACGAGTACCAAAAAAAGGTAATAGAAAATATCCTTTTGAAAAAGACAAAAAAAATTAAAAATTCATTTAAAACTCAATCTTTCTGGTCTCTTCAAATAAATTATTTAAGAGATATACATATTATTCCTTATTTTTCCATAGTTATTGTTTAACAATATTGACATTTTGTGTCTGCAAACAAACTTTTTTCCTTTTGTCTTCAAATAGTTGCTTCATTTCTTTTTATATCAGTAATCTATTAATAATTTATGTATATACCTAAATTTAAAATAAATAAAAGACAAGGTTATAGTATACTGATGGATGATTAATTAGCTCAACTTTTATTTTGAAAAATGTTAGACAACTACTATTTTTTATATTTGTCTTTCAAATTTTTTTGGGTGACTAGTCTCACTTACATTTAAATTAACAGTATACTAACATATTTTTAGTTTTTTAAACTAAAAAGTATTGATCGCTATCGTTCTCACTCACATTTAAAATAACACTTACATATTTTTGAAGGATTATTTATTGTGGTGTGAACCTTGTTAATTGAGGGAAGCTCACTTGATGTTTGTATTGCAATTATGGCAAAAAAATTAAAAGTGACCATATAATGAACAATCCAGCTGTAATAGCATCCTTTTGTGTGTATTGCTTCCTCAATTGGCTTTGACTATCCAAATATATATATTTTTTTAAAACTTTTTTGTCTCTTCTTCGTGTTAAAAAAAAAATTATTGAACTATTATTGTTGTAAATCAAATCAGAATCACATAGAGAAGATCCTTTTCATAAGGTTAAACGTCATTATCATAAATTTGACTAGCATTTATTTATCCCAAATAAAGAAGATTTTGGCAAGGAATATATTTATTTGGATCGAACATATATATCAATGTATTTAGTCACCAAAAAAAAAATATCAATGTATTTATTATATTAAGAAAGTGTTTAACCAATAAGAACCTCATCAAAGTACTCTAAACCTTTCCTTTTTGTCACCTTAGCTTCTTCCTCCTAACTTCACCCATCGCCTCTTTCGATCACGTAGCCACTAGTTAGCCAACCTTGTTGTCAAAATCGTTTTTTTAAAAAATTCCTTTAACATTTGTATCTTTTTTGTCCCCTCATATTTTAAATATATTTTTAGTTATATCTTTCCAGATTAATACTGTTAATGCAAATGTGATAATTGTACGTTGAGATGTTACTGAAACGATAGCATATAATTTTCATGTCATATATATATTATCTGTATTATTAGATAATATAATTGAAACATACTGTAGCAAAGATAAAAATAAATATCGACAAGACAACAATAATTTACTGTTGGACAGATTTTTTTTTTAAATAAGAATTATATTAACAAGAATTTGTGTAGTAAAGCAATGTGTGGATTGAAAGCTTTACTGTTCGACGTATTTTTTTATGAATAAAAAACTATTCAAAAAATATTTTTTTAGACAAATTAATTAAGACGTCCAAACAAGTACTAAATAAAAGGAAAAAAAGTTGGGCACCCTCCAGATTAATAGAATTAATTTCATTTAATCTTAATAAAAGTTTTACATATTTTATAATGATATTAATATACCGGAGAAATATGTCAATTTCTCAACCTGTAATAAAATAGAACTTCATATTTAAATAAGCAATCATAAACACTACCATTAACGATTGCACAATTAATTTTAGTTTTTTTTAAATTCAATCTCAATCTCACAATTTTGTAGCATTAAGACAAACAACAAAGAGAACATATCAATTAATTGATTTATTATTATTATTATTATATAGAGAGATTTTTAATAACAGCCGTAGACTTGTACATAGTTAAATAGTACAATAAAAATGTCATGATTTTATAAATGGATAATGTTAAGTAATTAATAAAAATACAATTAATATCAGTAATAATTAAATTAAATATTTTATTTTTTATATTTTGAATGTTATATTTTTAAAAAAAGTAAAAATATAAGTAAGTAACATTCTTCTAACTAATAAATTAGTTAATAAAAGTAAAATATTTATAATTATCGTTTATAGAACACCCACCGTGAAAGTTAGTGAAATACCTGCAACCTTTTTAGAAATAGAATATTTGAAATCTAAAACAATCAACAATAGAAACAAAACATCTGAAATCTATAGAACAGAACATTCAAAACCTTAAAAAATAGAACATTCAATTTAAATTATTAACTAATATTGACTGAATTTTTATTGATTACCTAATATGATTATTTTAAAAAAAATTAAATTTAACTAATTATTAATTATTTTTTATTGATTACCAATATTTTATTTCTAAAAATAAATGACATGGGTTTAGGTGGTGTGAAGTGTTCAATTTGATTAGTTTTAAACTTTTAACTTTTAACCAATCAACAAATTATAAAAATGTACTTATATGCACATAAAAAATAAATTATAAAATCAGTTATTATATATGCAAAGATAATGAGAAGGATATGACGAATGTCCAATAATGTATGTAGCCTATACTATTCAACATGTCTATTACTTACTTGCAAATACAAGAAGTACAATAATAAAATATGTATATTTGAGGGACGATAAAAATGAGTTTAAAGTAATTTAAAATTTTTAATTTTATTTAATTTAATTATTATTAAAATAAAAAATCATTTTAGATGTTGTAACTATAAAAATTAAGATAAATAAAGTAACATTTATTATTTTCTCCGATCCTACCATTAATTGCAGTCTAATTTGTTTGATGATGAGCAACTATACAAGTGGCAAGTAGGTTCACGCAGCATTGGAATTTGGCAATTGTTCAAATGTATATATATTGTACAACAATAATTTATGGGATTGCCATTTTTTTTAATTGCAAGCATGGCTATCTTTACATACTTGACTCTGCAAAGAAGATAGAAAAGAAAATATGGATCAACATCAATCAATGCTGTGTAGTGAATGGAGGAAGTAATAAGGCACAATATGAATATCATTAATTAGCTTTTATTTCACAATCTTTGGATTAAGCAAATAAAGATAAGATGTCGACCACAAAAAAAATAAAGATAAGATGTTGTTCTTGAGAGTGAATTGTTGGCTTACTTTATAACTAGTTAACTACTGAGGTTTTGTCTATGCTGGACTTGGTCTTTAATGGACTCATTGATATATTTCTTTTACATGGCTGTGATTGGTGCATTAAGATGAGAAATGATTTCTTATTTTTGTCCAACAACTTTTATGAATTTGCAGACTGGTAGTTATAATTAAAGCCTCAAAAGATCGATTTAATTGCAATAATTAATGACTTCACCGGCATAATTAATGAATTCATCAAGTTTTGACTATTTTTTTTCTACCTATTACAACTGCAAAAATAAAGAACATTTTATTTTTGTAGTGCATGCTGTGAAAATACTTTTAAATGCATAAAATTGTAAATTTGTATAATTTAATTTATTTCAATAACCAATAAATTTTTTATTTAAATTAAAAAAATCCAATTAATAACAATAAGAATTTTATCACTTAATGTAATTATTACTTAAAATGCATTAGCGGGTAATATGATTTTACTAAAAATAGATTTTAATTTGAAGTTGTTATCTTTAACAATTTGTATTATTTAAGTGACTTATTTTTTAAACCAATAAATTACATTTTGTTTTGGGTATCTCAATAAAATACATAGGTGTTAAAAATATTTAATAAATATTGAGGTTCCAAATAAAAAATAATAGTATTTTGATATTTTCTTGTAATGTGTAAGCACTTTAATACTAAACTCCTCTCT
>JASCZI010241706.1:63216-75203 GCA_036250425.1 Stylosanthes scabra
AAAAAACCCTAAACCTCTAAGTTAGGATATGAAAGAGTATCGTGGTTATGGAAATTATCCTCAGTTAACATGTTTATTGAATTTGTTAGAACAAATTTGTAATTAAAATGTGCTACAAAATGTTTTTTTTTCATGATGAAATCAATCTTAAGTGTACTGAAAAGGAGATCTTTCGTATGCCAATGAGCTGTAGCTTAAATGGCATATGTCCCTATTTCCTAGTAGAGGTCTCGGATTCGAGTCTTTCTCCCAACATATCTTTGGTAAAAAAAAAGGAAATCTTTCGTATAAGGAGGATGATTTAGATTTATAATATTATTTGGGTTTAAAGTTAACTTAACACATGATTTAAAAGCTTTTGACGGAGTTAGTGTGTTCCTACTTATAATATATTTTACTATAATATTAATATTTACACGTTTATTTATTAATTTATAAATTTAATCTTTTAAAAAATATTTATTGAATTTATTTACGAATTGAATTTTTTATATTTAAAAATCTAAAATTAAATATATCAATTTTTACGTTTAGATGTATAAAGACCCAGGTTAAGATGGTGTTGTTTTTCCCCATTGGCATATTAAAAAAATTATGAGTAATTATATGTACATCATTATATTTGTCCTTGATATATTGTCGTTACCCCATAATAAATTATAATTTATTTTTTTAGATTTATACTAAAATATTTATTTAATAAATTTAACATACAATAATATTAAATTTGATTTAATATCAGAATTAATAATAAATTTTTTTATGATGATGTAGTTTTGTGATTTTTCTAATTATTTAATTACCAAATTAAAAGTTAGTTTTTTAAATGTAGTGAAAACTAATAGTATTTTTTCTTCAAAAACTAGTTGAGATAAAAAAAAATAACATCTATCTATTAAATAATACAATAGGTATATATAATTAACTTTTATTATTTAAAATTTATAGTAATTTATAAAAAAAATGACTGAGGATTAACATAAAAAAGTTGGTTTTCAATTTTTTCTAGTTAATATTGTGTATTCTAAGTTTTTCTGTTATACATAGTTGTTTTAAATATATATATAATAAGATTATGTTCACCAAAATATACGAGTAAAACTTCAGTTTTTTGTATTATTTATACATGATTTTAGTTTTAGTATATTTTTGTCCTATTATTAAAATTTTCTGGGTTGGTCATTGTTTTTAGGTGATTTAATTTTAATTTAATAATTTTATCTTATTTTTATTTATTTTCATAATTTTTAATTTTTATTTTTTGAACCTTATATTTTTATGTTTTTTATTTTTAACTTTTCCTTTTTGTTTTTATTAATTCTGTATTTTTTAATTTTTTTAATTATTATTTTTTATATTGGACTTTTAAAAACATTATCAGGATGAAAACTTATTCCTATTCCATACCTGAAGAAAAAAAAAAGCAAATGTACGGTGCTTAGATTTTTTAATATGTGGTTGGCGAGGGAAGGAAATTTATTATGGGATGATTTATTTTTAATTTATTTGAATTTTATTTACTTGAATTTTTTTCGATGAACTATTTACTTGCATTTTAAATTTTTAATTATTAGAGAAGTGGATAAACGTGCGAGGGAAACATTGCCTTACAGATGTCAGTCTTAAATGACTCCATTCCCAATTTCCCATGTGTAAAATCCTTATTAATCATATTTGTTAGACTGAGTCTTTATATTTGATGAATTAACTTCTCATTCATAAAAAAATAATTATGAATCAACCCTGATTTTATTTTAATTATGATGACAACATGATCCACCATGATCCACTAAGGACCTGATTATACTTTCCTCATCATAGAAAGCTCCAGAAGCATTCATGAATCTCAATAAGTTGATGAGAGCAATTTTCAACTGCTTGAAGTTTTGAACTATTGTCAAAACTCAACATTTCACCATCACTTCACTTGGCAGTAACGTCTAGCCAACAAATATATTAATGCTGGTAATAAACGAGAAAAAAAAAAGTCGAGTTTTGAAAAACTTCCAACCTGTTGAAATAACAAATAAGATTGTTATGGACTATGGATGGCAATCATGGTCAATCAAGTAATGTAGTTGGCGGATGAACTCTCTACTAGGTCAAACTAGTTTGTTTGGACCTGTGACTTATTCATTTTCCTTACTAGTATTATTACTATTATTATGAATTTAGTTTTTATTTTATTTTTATTTTTACAAAAGATATGAAAGAATCTAATAGGAGAAGTTTATACTCGAGACCTCTATCAGAACAGAAGAACAAATGCCATTTGACAAGATTCAAACTCAAGACCCTATTATTATGAATTTAGTTTTGATGTAATGTTATATATGTATTTAATGATGTTACTCAGTTACTCCATTTCAGTAAAAAAAAATATATATATATTACTATTATTCACACTCATCTTAATAATGCAATTGAATAATTATGAAAAATGTTTTATAAGGTCAGTCCATTAAAATTAAATTTTTAAAAAATTGCGATGCAATATCAATCATGGATAAGAAAATAGCAGCCATATGGGTCTAACATTCTTCCCAAAAAATCCAGAAATTCATAATAATTTGAAGGTTAGATATCATATCAACCAATATATGAATTATAAACAACTTCAATGGAAACCAAAGTAAGAATATTAGATGAAGTCAATGAATTGTAGTTCAAATGGCATATGTCCCATTCTTCTAATAGAGGTCTCGAGTTCGAACCTCTCTATCAACATATCTTTGGTAAAAAAAAATGGTCTGCGCGCTTATTGTAATGTGTATGATCTGTGCAATGAGATTAAAAAACACAGTAGGCAGTTCTAATTTTTTTTTTTGTTTTGCACTAAGATGAAAAAGATACATGTGGCAAGCAACAGTTTTTGTTTGTTTATATTAATCTTTTCTTTTTATTTTTTTTTGGTACAAAGAGAGGGTCGAACCTGGGACATGGGGAAGGGGATGACTAGCCTACACAACTACACCAATTGGTATAAAATTAAATATTGTCAACAAAAAAAAGATAAAATTAAATATAAACCATTTGACGAAACTTCTTGTATAAAGTATAAACTACTTTGGAGCTTGATATGCAAGACCTACATATCATCATGCAATAATCATAGTTAAATAGTTGAACTAATTAAAACCATCTTCTAAAGACCAAGACTAAGAGCTACACTGCAGGATGAATCGGATTCTTTGCTTCAATTCACTCTAAAAGATTCCAGAAAATAAATAGAACTGATTTCAAATAATTTACTAGATAAATAGTTTATAATCCAAAATTGATGTCCTATACTATCATGACCCATAACCTAATTTTATCCTTGTCAACTTTTCTTGACAACATATGAAGACTGGTGAAAAACATTCTACAATCTACACAGCTGTAGCCTCAATGTGAAAGAGGGAACCTGGCTTTAATCTTTCCTACCAATCTCACCATCCAAAATTGCATGCCTAGTTAAGACAATCTCTTTAACGAGATTCCGGTAAGTGAACGGCCTAACAGCTGCTTGTAGGAACATCTCCGGCGGAAGTTTGCTCTTCTTGATCCTTTTTCTAAATGGACCAACCCCGATGTACTTCCACTCTTCCGGCTTAACCTTAGCTCGCTTCCCTCTCAAGAAGGTTTCATCGCCGTCTGCTGATTGCTCTGATTCTTCCTGTCCTTCCATCATTTTCATTTGCTTCTTATATAAATTTGTAGTGTACTCAACACTCTTCTTCGCCAGATTTTCCATAGCATCTGCGCTTTTTATTGCCTTTGCAAACTCCTCATCCCAATCCTCCTCATTCTCATCTTCATCCATGAGCGTGTCATCATCTTCCATGGCACGAAATTTACCATCTTCACTTTTTTCCATGTTCATAACTTGATCATCATATTCATAATCTTCTTCATCTTCGTCTTCCTCTTCATCATCTTCTCCATCATCATCATCATCATCATCATCATCACTACCTTCATCCTCAATCCAATCAAGAACCTCAGTTTCATTGGGATCACCAACAAAAGCATCATTGTCATCATCATCATCGGGCGCATCACATCCCAGCTCCTCCTCTTCCAACTTAGCCTTCCACTCCTTAGTATATGGATGCAACAATTCCACTGGATGATTGCCTAACAAAAATTCCAAACACTTAGACTTCTTCTCGTCACTCAATTTCTGATATGCATTCACCACATCATCAACAAATGCCTTCTGACTTATTTTCACAATCTTACACAATCCACCAAAATAAGTACATGTGTCAACAGTTCCATCATCGTTTTCCAACTCGAAAAGAAAATCCTGTTCTGTTTTAGGATCAAGAAGTGGAATTAGTGGCTTAAAAAAGTTATCCTGTGGCTCAAACCTACACTGGAACACTGGCTTCTTCACATATATAATATCCGGTCGCATCCATGCCGCACATTGCCCTATCAATGACCTTGTCTTGCTCCCAAGTCTTCCCATCAAATTCCACTTATCTAATCTCTGGTTACCAGCTTCAAGTACTACTTCGCAAACCAATGTCCACTGCTGCCAAGGAAGCTCCGAAAGTCTCCACTTTGGGTGCCTTATGAATACCCAATAATATCTTAATTTACTCTGATCAAGCTGCTTCACTTTTTTCCCAAAATCGACAGCCATTTCAGCCTTCTCAATTTCCTCCCACTCCTCATGGTCCCTCACTTCAGTCATTAATGTCACACGTTCATCTGTAAACCGACCAATAATAGGGTCACCAACAACAACTCCACGCCAAGAGTAGGGTCCATATTGACCATATTTATACCAATCATATGGGTGACGTAAATTTGGATCATCCTTCTCCATGAACCGGACCATTCGATCATACCCTTGACCAATTTGTTGGAGCAACTCCTCAGAGACATTATCAGGGTAATTACCACCTCGTGGGTTTTTCAGTCGGTAAAATAGAGATTCAGCACGTTTCTTGCTTTTTATCCTGGCATTGCGCCTTATCCGTCTTCGTAACTCAGCACCGCCTTCAATCCGGCCACCGGAAGAGCCACCGCCTTTCTTCTTGCTCCGACCTGCATAAGACTGAACATCTCGTGTGCAGGCATCATGTTGGGTAGAATCTACTGGATTCTGGCCAGAAAAGGGGAACTTAGCAATGGGTTTATGGCCTTTGAAGAATGAAACAACCGGAAAGCATTTGTGTGTCCGGAATTTCAGGTTTGGGGCAATTTGAAAAGGGTTCAAGAGTGGTCTAAGGGATGGAAATTGGAGGTAAGGTGAAGAAGATGGGTTCAAAGTTCTAGGCAAGAACTCAGTTCTAAGTTGGGGAAGATCCATCTCAACGATCACCAACCGGCATTAAACTGAAAGAGACCACCTACGAAACAGTACCAACATAACCTTTCAGGATTCCTAACTTGACATAAAAGAAGCATAAAAGCATTGTTCAAGTGCACTTCCAAGTATCAACAGTTGCAAATAAATAAACCACAAAACAAACTGAAGAAAGAAAGGAGCGTAAAAAATGAAAGCGATTTTACTAAAACAAACCCAACTTCAGAGAGAAGAAATATGCATTAAATAATTAATGGCAATCAGGAAAGCAAACAAAGGTAACATTGGTGCTTAATAATAGATATATAAATATGATTTATATAAAATAGGTGGTAAAGAAACCCAAACTAAAGTGTTGTGATAATTTGAAGTTGATCTCAGTTATGAAATTTTGATTATCTAAAACACTCAAACTAAACTACGGTTATTGAGCATTTACATAAACCCAAATTGAAGTCAAGTATTGAAAATGAACTATGAATATTATGTAGGAGACACATAGAAATACATTAGTGCGATAAAGAATTGGCTTCACATCATATAGAACCAAACAGAGCTGTAATTGTGTCCATTATCAAAGGAATGTCCTTTCTGGTAATGTTCTCAGTTGTTTACCAAAACCTAAATATAAATTTATGTCAAGTTTGAGGCCAAAGGGGACCACCAACAAGGACCAATTTTCAGTTTCTAGTAACCTCTGAAGCTAAAAATTTCTCTTCCATACCATTTCATCATGTGACCACAGGTTGTGCACTACAAAATTCAGTCTACATCTGAACTGTGAAAATTGCAAAGTGCTATTAAAAAAAAAAAACCAATATGAAACGAAGAACATAAACACAACGAATAAGGTCAAGAATTAGTAATATTTTTTTTTTAAACTAAATCATTCTCACTTTAATTTTTCAACAAAAAAAAAAGCAACGAAGGACAGAAAACCACCTTTGGGACGTGCAGAGCTTCAGCTCGAGTTGAGAGGGACACGAACGACGGAGCTGGGAGAGGCGAAGTGCAGGAGACGAGAGTGAGTGGGGGTTGAGCGAGGGAACAACAGAGGGGAAGAAGTGAGGCTGGGGTGGAGAGTGCAGAGAGCAGAAAGAGAGTCTCAGCGGAGGAGCCACCTATCCTTTTTCTTTTCACTTCTCGCTAGATTTTTCGGACCTCCACAACTACATTAGGATTTAGGCGGCCCGGGAAAAAGAGTAGAGTAGAGTCCTAATTTCATCCTTTTATTATTATTTTTTAATTTTAAAAAATATTAAAAAGTTTGTACAAAAAAATATATATTAAAAAATTAATAATTTCTTTATTTGAAAGTAAGAAAAATAATTAGGAGAATGAGTTAGGATGTCAAATTATTTTTATTATAAAATATATGAGAAAAATATTAAATAATAAAAAAATTATATTTGACAGAACAAATTTTCAAAAAATTAAGAGAATCTATTCAAAATACTATTTTCCTAATTCAACTATCGCGTGGTTTCTTAATTGAGGAAAAAATTTTCTAGTATTCTTAAAATCATAAATTGTATTTTTCTAAACTTCTTTTTATCTTTGTTTAAGAATTAGGAATGCGAGAAAAATTTGGAAAATATCTATATATTTTTAATTTACTCCTATTTTAAAAAATGTCTCGTATATATGACGGGAAAGTTGGTACGACATGAATGATTACATGCATGAATTATTATAGAAATGAATACTCTACATTTTTCTTATCAACTGTTGTAAAATATAAAGTATAATTTTTCAATATACACTTTTTAAGTAGGATCAAGATAAAAAGATGTTAAATGATAAAAAATTACCCTTAACAAACAATTTTGAGAAGAAAAAAATTGAGATGATCAATTCATAATTAATACCGAAATTAACCAAGTTTATCCAAAAATAAGTTTTGAATCCAAATAATTGTTCTTGAACTAACAAACAATTCTCGTTTTTAATATTCCAGAGAGAATCTCTCCCACTTGTGCTTTCATTAGTTCTCACCGCACCACAAGAGGAAATGAATTCAGCGAGACAAGCTAATTTGAGCATATGCTTTGTTGGAAAACCCGAAAAAATGTACAAGAAATGAATGAAATCTCAACAAATAATAATAATAAAAAAAAGAATTAGCAAGTACAAATAAAGAGTGGTAAGTAATTTTTGATAGTCTAAACATAAATGAACAAATACAACATATGCTGGGCCCAAAACTTGGTACTAATATACAAATAAATTGAATTTACAAACCTAAAATGGTGCAATACACCTTGACCAGCTCTTTGTGATCTATTGTAATGAATCAATAAACAAACAAATGCTTTCAGCATTCATTACCTCAGCAGCCTTCTGTAAGGAATTCCATACTTACACTTTCCATGTGTCTCACCCTGTTCTGTTGGCTTCACCATTGCAGGGATCAAAATAAAAAACAAAAACATCGGTTTCGTATTATATAGTGATCTCTCATTGAATCAACCGCGTGGCAGACGCTTATCACCTACCAAGACTCTATAACTTGCGTGAGGACCCTCGGCTGTGTCGCGTACCGACACATGCCAACCGATAGCATTGCCAATCTCTACAAGCTCATCCATGATGGCAAGAGAATCACGGATGTATACTCGCCCACCGGGTCTTAGTATCCGGTCCATCTCCAGCATAATAGTTGAGACATTGCATCTGATATATTGAAAAACAACACCGAATAATTACTGCAAAAACTACACCAACATATTCTACCAAAAAGACAGCTACCCTATATGATTGTGTTCTTATTTCCAATCGTCGTTCGAAGTCATAGTGCAAGCTTTAAATGAACAATGAAAAATGTTGAAAAGGAAGATTATGAATGAAAATCATTACAAGTTGCACATATATTGAAATGTAGACTCCTAATGCATATTTTTACAAGCTTTAAAATTTTCAGCGGATCACTATGGCAAAGTAGGATGTGGTAATAGATGGGAAATGGACATTCAATCCCATTTCAGTTTCAGCTTTGATTCAGAAATATGAAATATAGAGTAGCTAAACATGCTTCCCAGGGAAGATAAAGAGGAATGAACAGGTGAAAAAATAATAGCATGTCAACCAGAGCTGACAAAGTGGTGAAAATTGAAAAGAGTACCTTTTCTTCTCAGCAGAAAGCAAGCTTGCAGCATGCAGTAAATCATAAGTTCTTGGGTAGGTATCAAATGGTTCGCACCTGAATTAACATACAATTAAGAAATCACAAAACATTCAAAAAGTGCTGGTACAAGTTGTTTAGTAAGTGGAGAATCGCAACCAGAATATTTGTCTGAAATATAATGTAAAATAAGTTGAATAAAATACCAGTCATGCATAACTCCAAGTAGCCCACGGTCATATATAACAGGTAATGTGTTCGGACCGGAAACAGGAACAACATTCATAACCCAGCAATCAACAGTCTGATCAATCAATGCAGCTGCAAATCTGCAAATGACAGAAACATATTGAATAAACTAATCATAAAATAGAAAATACATATTTACAATAAGAAAAGGAGATTAAAACAATACCCTCCAAGACCAGCTCTCATGTCCATAACATTTCTCAATTTCATCTTCTTCCAGTGTAAAGCCCTTACATAGCCTGATATTATCTCATTCCAGTATTTTGATTCTGCCCTAAACAGCTCTTTTCTGGATATGAAAGCATCCATGTTTATGCTCTGAAGCCTATCAGGCGGGGTGTGCAAACGTGCAGGCCAATTAGTAATATTTGCTCCATATCCATTCTCGGGCAATCGAGATACGCATGCTTTAAGATTAACATACCTAAATTAATCAAGAAAATAGTGAAAATACCATTTATGTGCCTGGTAAATTTTTTAAAAAGACTATGGTGCTTAAAATGCTATCATGAAGCCTGACCCAAATTGTTCAGTTTAATAAAAATGATACAACTAACTTCAACTGACAAATGGTAATTTACCATTTAAAATTTAGTCAAGGACCGATTATATCTTTCTAATGTCAGATCAACCTACTATTAGGCAAAGGCCTACCAGTAATTATAGTAAATTTTTATGTGTGCCAATGATCATATTAGCTAGAAGGAAATATAATATAAGCATCAACAGATTAGGAAGGCAAGAACAAAATACCAAATATTGTCTGGATCATCAGTGGGGTCACATAGTGGAGGACTAACTCCTTCTTCACGGCTCATATAGCAGCTATTGTCGAAAGGTTTCTGCCATATTGCAACATAGCCATCTTTCTTCAAAAACTTCCAGCATAGACGAGAAGTCAGATTAAGCATCTCTGACAATAACAAAACCCACGGTTACAATCACCATAGAAGCAGACAGCAATCTTACAAATCCAGAGTTAGATCAACACCAATGAAATATTTAATGTCCAAGAACATTTAATATGAACAGCAAAACCAACATCCTAAGAATGAAAATAGGAGCACATATCAGCTTTTTGAACCCACAGCTTTTTTATACGTTTCTCCTTCAATATCATTTTAAGTCGAAGCATGTTACTAGGAGGGGAAAAAAAGTATAAAGAAATTTTAGACAGTAATTTGCATAGATATAAATTTGAGAAATCCCTAAGTACCAAAACTCTATAGTACTTCAATAAGTTCAATCAATATGAAAACCAGATTCAATGATACCTTCCCATTGTTCTTCTAAAGCTTCCTCATGCTTATAAACTGGTTGGGCAGCCCAGACAAAGTACCCTCCTGCCCTTAGCATCCTATTGACTTCAAGCAGCAAGATGCCATCTACATCACAAAGTTAAAAAAAAGGGTGTTAGAGTAATTCGGAGTGAGAAACTAATGCAAAAGTGGGCCGGGCACAGTGAAAGAGCCCTTTTTTTTTTTCATTTTCCCCTGGCAATGGAAATGTGCCAAGCATGATATCATGTTAAAATTGACATAAACAGTTATAAATCTCAAGTCTCAACAATAACAATATATCATGGGGATGTAATTAGGATGCAAGAAGAGTTCCAATAATAATAATAATAAAAAAGAGAAACAACATTATTCCATTCTGATTACCATCTCGAGTCCAATTAATTCTACAGCGTGAACAATGTATGAAGTCAAAAGCTTGACTTGGATATAACAAACGTCTCGTTGAAAATGCAGCTACCATTGCAGGTACACCACGCTCAAGAGCAAACTGGATCTGATTCTCATGAACATCTTTGGGAGCAACCGACATGGTCAGAACATTTCGGGACATCAAGTATGCACCAAAACTAGCCACTCCACAGCCAACATCAAGAGCAACTCTTATATGCTGACCAAATGTAATTTCAGGAATCATCTACAAGTCAAGACATGTAACGTCAGCAACTCAGCATCACCATAGAAGACGCAGCTAAACCATATTTAAAAAATGAAACCCAAGCATGAATAACATAAGAACCTGAGAAATATGATCCAAGTATTGATCCGCTCCATGTATAAACTGAGTACCACCCCCAGGAAATTTAAACTTATCTTTTTCTCTGTAAATCCAGTTTTGACCGCCCTTATCTTCGACTAGTCGAGTGTGAGGAACATTATTGTACCACACCTATAATTAAATAATAATAAGAAGAAAAAGAAATACAACAACAACAACAACCTTTTAAGAAGAAATGAATGTACCTCAAAGGTAAATAACTAAATACAATAATAATCTGCCAATCAAACATCCAAATCAGGTAGTTGATTCCATATTCTCTGATCAACTAAAGATACAAAGAGGATGCTATAAAACTATTCTACATTGCTAATGCATTGCAATTTAACAAAGAGAATTTAGATTAGATGCTATCTTAAGCTAAAACATTGTAAGCCAATCCAAACACAAAAATTTACCTCATCCCTGCTTCTAGGCCATGGGATAGGGGCACGGTACCCTTTAGGAGGCGGAACCAAACAATTCAACCCTTTCCCTTCTTCAGGGCAGTGCCTCTCAAACTTCTCCCCTTTGTCCGTAGAAACCAGCTTCTTGATCGCATCCACATTATCCAAACAAGGTATATATTCACTCATGCTTCGCGGGCACATCCCAAATTTCTTAATCCCCAATCTAGCAGCAGACACAGAAGCAGAACCTTCAACTCTTGTATCGTTCTCCCAATCCTCCACCATTGAAGAGTCGAGCTCCCCAACCTCGAATTCCTCCGACATCGCGCCATCCTCGTTCACGATCCCGAATTTCCTAAACTGATCAGCAGGAGGCGGCGGCGGCAATGGCGGCGGAGGAGAAGGCGGCGGCGGAGGTAGTGGAATCTGTGATTCTAAGTTTTTTGGGGGATTTTGATCAATTAGGGTTGAGGCATTTAAGGAAACGTTGAAATTGGGGGATATGGCGACTTGCGGTGTGGCGGCGGTGGTGGCGGCAGAGAAGAAGATGAGGTGATTGTAGCCATTGGGATTGGACCATTGCTTGCCGAGGTAAAAGAAGGTAATTGCGAGAGCGAAGAAAGCAAGGGTCTTGAGTAGGAATGGGTTTTTGAAAGAATCGGCATTGATGGAAGGTTTCATGATTGGATTAGGGGGTCAAAGAATCGAGGGTGGAAGTCAAAATGGTTCCTTTCTTAGTCTCTGAATGAATGAATGAAGATGAAGATGAAGGTGGAGGTGGAGGTGTGAGTGATAAGAGTGTGTGTTTTTGGGTTTTGACTTTTTTTTTTTTTTTTTTTTTTTTTTTTTT